>KK117946.1:124793-179214 GCA_000611955.2 Stegodyphus mimosarum | reverse complement strand
TTTTTTTTTTTTTTGCTAAATTTCGCTATCTGAGATATTAATTTCTGAACTTCGAATACAAATTTCTTTCTAGATGTCGTCCACTTTCTTTGTTGCTGAGCAAGCATTCTAAAATTTTTCTTTTCTCTATTTTGCAATATTTTAATACAATTTTATAAGGATATTATTTTGTTCTTCAAATTATCAATGCATTCTTGTTTATAGGGCATTCAGGGATATATACATTTCCGTTTGTAAGTTTTATATCAAAATCATTTACATTTGATTTATTATTGTCATTATCAATTTCATTTTCAGTCTCAAAATTAATTTTCTTTGGGCTTAATTCCTGTTGTCTTTAAAAAGCACTCTGCATTTAGTTTTCTTTTCTCTTGTCTCCGATTTCTTGGTGTTATTTCGTTTACAGCCCACGGTAAATTTACCTTCGGCACAGCATTGCATTTCAACAATTTCTTTTGCGGCTCTCCAAACAAGCGATTTTTCATATCATCTTCAAAAACACTGCACAGAAAACGTTCGCTGCAAATTCTTCCGCTTTTCATATTGTTGCGTTTTACGGGTTCGTGGATTTGAGAGTATCCGATGAAAATACGATGCAGAACAATAAAAGCACAATTTATTTACAAGAATCACTATTTACAGCACAGTTCCAAAATTACCTTTAAAAGCGTCGAAAATCTACAATAAATACGCTGAAACAATCAGCATGCTGTAACTGTATTCAGGCTGTAACTGTAAAGGTAGCTTCACGGAAACACTAAACTTATAATAAACACCGTGGAACAATCACCAATACACTGTCAAGCTGTACTGTAAAGGTAGCTTCACGGCAAAGCACTGTCTCGATCGCTTTCCGTTCACAAAACTCTCGCGTAGCTTAGCACTCACAGTAAGCAGCTATTCCCACACTGCTCACAACTAATCACACTCTTTAATCACACTTAATCACACTGCTCGCAACACTTCACAATCTTGCAACTACTGCTCTCAGAAACGCAAGGGTTTATATAGCTTTTCTTTAAGTTCGGCACGTTTCGAGAAATATCTCGACAGGAAATTATTCTAGAAGCTTCCCGATTGGACCATGGGATATCGCCCATTTGGTCGCCAAATGGGCGATAAAGTCGCCAATCTGGCAACCCTACCATACACTATTTTATGGCAACCCTAGTGCTATGCCGGAAAGCTTACATACAGGCGCAACCGCCGAATTTTTCGTAACAATATTGATAGAATGGTGTCTTTGACATTTATGTATCCATTATTTCATGAAAAGCAAACCGTCCTTTGGGGAAACATAAAACACAATATCTCTTCCTTTCGTATTTCTATAATTGTTACGGCACGTTACTGCAGCACAAGAAGCCATATTACATAAAGGATACTTTAAATGTAGAATTTAAAAGAAAAACTGATTAAAACTATATATATACATATATATATACACTAATTATTTTAAATATTTGCATTATTAGAAAACAAATATGTATGATTAAAATTAATTTGAGATATGCGACCTCCAGAAAATCACCTCGCGGCTGAATGAAACTACAGTTTTAAATACGCGAAATCAGGGCAGCGCGACACAGTGACGTCAGATTACTACGGGTTAACTCCACCCTATTAGCCTCGTGTCAGCGACGAATCGAACAAAGGAATGAACTAGCCCTTTCTATTTATCCCTGGAGAGGCAGAAGCTAAAGTGCGCAGTTATCTAGTATTGAGGCTTATGAGGTATTTCTCTCACCTTCTTAGCATGCCTTGTGGTGCAACGGTCAAGCACACTGGGCGCATATTCGAGAGGCCCGTGGTTGGAGTCCCGGCGAGGACATTGCACATTTTTCAAGTCTCCTGCTTCAAAATAACCTAATATCTCTACATGTGGCCCCGAACTAAAAAGGTGGTGGATGATGATTCTTCACCACCAGGATTTGGCAATTGGGTACCCTAATCCTCAGTCGCCCTTTAAAAGGGGGAGTATATAAGGTATTTCTCCCTCCTTCTTCCCATGCCTTTGTGGTGCAGTAGTCGGCACGCTCGGCGCGTATTCGAGAGGTCCGTAATTCGATTCCCGGCGAGGGCATTGCTCATTTTTCACAGTCTCCTGCTTCAAAAAATACGTAATGTCTCTACAGGCTTACCAAGAAAAGGTTTTGGTTTAGTTTAGAAAGGCTTCAGGTCTCGAATTTTGAGTTCAAGTTCTGAATTAGGTGTTAAAGGACATTTAAATATGTTATGATCTGCGCCTCCCATTTCCTTCACATATACAGATTTTATAGAATAAATATGTCTCGAATGAAAATATGTCGGAAAAGGACAATGACTGGATATATGACGGAAGATGTGCTGGTTTATTTTTCATTTACTTTGGGAAGGAAACTGTGGGTTGTCCTTCCTTCTAGTGCATTTCCCATTCATTCGACCAGTAAGGATTTCTGTTTTAGTTGGACTTTTAAACAGGACGAACACCATTTTCAATAAATTCCCCTCATTAGATTCATTATTGTTGTTTTTGCCAACTCATCAGCTTTCTCTTTTCTTTGATGTCCATTGTGGCCTTTGATCCATGAGATTTCAATCTACATTTCGTGCGATGAGTTTGAAAACGTACTGATATCGTCTACACTTCTCGATGCACCCGCCGGACTTTTAATTGCCAACTGATAAGCCTGGCTATCTATTTTTTCGCTGAAGTTTTCCCAAGCGGTAGTCTTCTGCTACCTGCTGTGGCACTCGCTGCTAGTTCGGCTTGGAGCGCGCTGTTTTCGGGATTCATACGTTCCATCCGGCTGACTGAACGATACTTCATTAATTCATGGTACACAGTGCAGCCAACTTTATTGTCGATTTTAGATCCGTCTGAAAAAGCAGACAGGTTTTCAGTTTCTTCTTGTCTTTAAAATCTGTGGAATTTAAATCTGTTCTCGGGGAATGCTGGAGGCTTTCCATGATTTCTTTTCGCAGTGACTTAGAATGAAGCTTTGATATCTGTGTTCCTAATTGTTGATTCAATTGCATTGTCATGATGACTACAGCTTCTGTTTTCTGCTCTAATTTTAAGAGGAATTGTACCCACTAGAAAGTTAAATTTTATGTTACACATCGTATTTTACGCTAGTTTCTAGTAATCTGCAGCACAAAATATTTTTGAAGGACGCTGAGGATTCTCACCGTCCTTATCCTCATGAGTAACGTCATATTGCTGCACCATATGTTACCATTTTGGTTATTACCATTTTAAATATAATTTTTATTACATAGAGAAAGTCCCCAATTGTATCCTTGAATATTGCCTTGCGTACTATGAATGGTGGAGTATGAATGAGTAGTAGAATGATGTAGTATGTGTTCTGAAGGTGAGGTATCCAAGATAATTTTGGGTCGATGTTGATACCAAGATATTTTACTATTTTAACTATTCTGATTCCATTGGCTTAGATTTTGAGTCCTATGTTTCTGATAATTTTCTTACTTGGTTTATGAGCAACTAATTTTTGAGACCTTTCGTGCAATATAATCAGCTTTTTACCTTATAGAGAACATTGAATCTGGAAACGCTTAGTTGCAGTTATCTTCGAGGGCTTTCAATATATTGCAGAGTTCATGAATGTTACATCATCCGCAGAGCAAATATTTTAGAAAGGCACCGTTTTTAATTTTTTATTTTTGGTGATCTACTGATTTTTATTTTTGATGGTCCAAAGATTCGCACTCGTGCAAAATCCTGGGGATATCCTCTTCCCTGTTCTTTGATAACTATGCTATTATTTTTTAAAACTAATTTCCTTGCTTACAGCTTTTTCCTTGCTGTAAATAATTTGTTATTAAAAGATGTTTTGGAGGGGGGCAACTAATTACTCTGAGAGCTTGCAAGACCGCTGGCCGCTCTAAACCCAGGTATAAAAAAGATAATGCACGCTCCAAACGCAGGCATAAAATAGTTGAATGTAGCTGGTTTGCTTTGTTGGTATCTTATTTGTTCCAAGACAGTGTAGACTTCATGAATTGTAGTGAACTGGTTTCTGAAACCACACTAGTGAGCTTTAATGAAGCCATTTATATGGAAGTCATATTGAGTTTTCCTGTTAAGTTTTGTTTTCCAATATTTTCCTAAGGCCTAGAAGCAGATTTATTTATCTATAGGATTTGGAATTATCTGACCTTTTACTTATTTATTTTTTTTTTGGAGAATAACATAATCTGACCTACTTTTAAAGCAATTCAAAAAAGCTTGTGGCTCAAGCTATTTGATACAAAAGTCCGTGATTAAATTCTTGTTGACTGCGTGAATAAATTTCATAATCTGCTTTATCTGGCTTTTTTCTTGGCTAGGTATTTGATTTATGTGTGAGATTTCTTTTACTGTGAATGGAACCTTGTCTGTTGTCTCTGGAATGATTTTGTAATCCCGTATTATTTTCTCATCTGGAAAATCTTCATTAGGAACATTCTTTTTGAATACTGCATCTAATAAGGCATTTATTGCTAATGTGGTAATAATTATACGTGTTTGAATTTATTTCTGGATTATTTAAAGGTGCAGCTGTGTAAATTAAAAAAAACATTGTTAGCTGCTATTTTATATAATGATCCCTATATATCTTTGCTGCTTGTACAATACTTTTGCCAGCTTTTACTTGTACCTAATGTCTCTACAAGTGGCGCCCGAACTAAAAAAAAACGTGTTGGTCGATAATTCGCCACCATCAGGATTTGGGGACTAGGTCTCTTAATTCCCAATCCCCATGTAAAAGGGAGTTATATAAGGTATTTTCTCCTTCCTTTCCACAACCTTTTGTGTTGTAACTAGAGGCACATTCGAGACGTATTCGAGAGGTTCAGGATTTGAGTCCCGGCGAGGGCATTGTGCATTTTTCACGTCTCCTACTTCAAAACAATCTAATGACTCTCCTTTGTTTACTGTAGTTAAATAAAATTAATTTTCTTCGTTCCTCATCTTTAGTTGCCTTCTAAAATTTCTTGTCTTATTTTTCTGGAATATAAGATCTTTAGACCATTAATTATTTCAAAAGCATCTTGTTAAAACTTTCGGTTTTTATATTTGGCAGTGTCACTTCTACTACGTGACTGCAATCGGATTCTTTAAGATAAATGAACGATGATTCTAGATATTTACCTTAAAACATCTTGTTATATTGGTCTTTACTTTTAATATGCACGTGGATTTCTGGTGATTACCATTTGAACAATTATTTAAAGATTCAGTAGCTGTTTCAACCTAAAGGTTTTCACGCTTTTTCAAATTTGCCCGCACAAAAAAGAAAAATAAAATAAATAAATAAATAAAGCATTAAAAAAAACCTGAAAGCTTTCCCACTTTATATTACCTCCAAAGAAACATTTTTTTAAACGTTTTGTGTGTTACCTTTATTAGTTCAAAGGGATTTAGTCCCGAAGAACTATTACTTTCGTTTTGCGATTTTGCGTCGACTCACTCTGAATGCCCGTTTCACTTTTCAAATTGTTGCCACTAAATGTTATCGTCCTGCATTAAATTTTAAAAAATGAAAAATCTGCATAAATGTATGCATGTTTCTCGCATTGTGATAAAACCTAGAGCCATCGAATTTTGAATGACGTAATCCTACTGCGAATATGGGCATCTGGAAGCCCTAATTTTGAATTTGAAATTTGCTTTATTATCGATTTTATGTTTTGTAACATTTCAACGAATTTCTGATTAACAAACTAAATGATTTCAAAGCGAGCAATGGCAACACTGTACGGAAAAAAAAAACATTTTTATCTCCTGCGCACGAGACTTACGAAAATTCTAAAGATATGTTCATTTTAAAATGATTTTGCGATATTGATTTTGAACTGAATTTTATGGTTTGAGTACGTAGTACATGATATTTAATAAAAAAAGGTAGCACACGAAACGTTAAAAAACGCGCCTTTGGACGTAATTTAAAATCTGAAATCTTTCAGATTTTTTTTTAATTTATTAAATATCATGTTCTTCGCAATTAAACTATAAAGTTCAGTTCAACAGCAATATCACGAAATGTTTAAAAAGTGTATATCTTTAGAGTTTCCGATACACAGTCTCGCGCACTGGAGATAATTTTTTTCCATACAGGGTTGCCATTGCTCGCTTTGAAATCGTTGAGTTTGTTAATCAAAAATTCGCTAAAGTTTTACAAAAGTTGAAATAGATAATAAAAGAAATTCCAAATTTGGGCTTCCAGATGCCCATATTCAAGTACTTTATTCAAATAGGACTACTTCGTTCAAAATTTTATGTTCCTAGGTACCCTTGTTTTGTCACAGTGCGAGAAACATGCATACATTCATGCGGATTCTTCATTATTTGATTTCTTTAAACATAGTGAAGGGATCTAATATTTAGTTTCAACAATTTGAAAAGTGAAACTCTGTTTTCTGGGCAAATTGCTCCTTTAAGATAAAAAAAAAAGTACTCTTTGCAGAATAAAATTATTATCTTTTTGACAATTGGAACTTATTGCTCTTAAATAGCAGAGTGTAATGATTCAATTTGAAATATAAAAACTTTCATTTTGCTGAATGGCAACTAATTATTGTTTCGAAAATAAAGATGTTTTATTTCCAACAAGGGCAATATATGGCTTTTAAATTGCTGCATTTGTTAATTAAATATTCATTAAATTCACACAAAATGTGAAGTAAATAAAACATATCGAGCCTCAAATCTTGGGCTTCGAGATGCACATGTTCGGTGGGAAAAAAGTCATGTTTAAAATTTAGCGGCTGTAGGTGCCGTCGCTTTTTCCTAGTTCGAAAGGAAACACATATACATACAGATTCTTCCTTATTCAAAAATGGACATGAATAAATAGACATTTAGCTGTTATTTATTCCATAAAACTCAATTTTGAAATCTGAATTTTGCCATTTGAAAAATTCAAAAAATAATTGCCTTCTACTTCTTGTACGAAGCAAAGAAAGTATTGTAATCATGAAAAATTCCGGGTACCATTTTTCAACGAAAATACGCATTTTGACCGCTATCGAGTGCAATTTAACGATGTTTTGGCGTGACATCTGCACGTAAGAGCAGAATAACTGACCTTTTTCCCAAAATGAATTATAAAACTGATTTAAAATGGATTCCGAAGAGACTTTTTCCTGGTGTCTGTACGTACGTATGTATGTATGTATCTCGCGTAACTCAAAACGAGTAGACTTTTTTCAAAACTCAAAACGAGTAGACGCTGAAATTTTGTATATAGGAGTGCTATAGCATGTAGTTGTTCACCTCTCTTTTATGTTGCAATCGGCTGCAAAAAAAGAATGTGAATATATATGCAGATATATACCAACTATGTTACTCGATTCCGTGAGCTCAGTTTTTTTTTATTCTTATGTGTTAGTAAATTGTGAATTTTTTGCTTAAAATATGATTGAATTATGTTGTTATCTTCCGATTAAGGTTTTTATACCTTTAGTTAACTCCTACGCAATAGTTGTAGAATTATCAACAATTTAAAAGTTGTTTAAGTGCGGCTAAGCCTAATTTTTTTACCATAGCAGTCATATTTGTTTACACTTGAAACTTAGCAGAATAGTGGATTTTTTGCCAATGTAGAGAAACTAAACTTTGCAATAACAAAGGTAACGTCTTCTTTTATTATTGTGAATTACATTATGCTTAATCCATTCTGGAATTATCATTTAAGTTATTAAATTATCCCATATATTGAGTCAGCATAACATCCACAACAAATTAATCCAGTTTCTACTCCTTCAGTGTGCTTTTGTCGAGTAAGACCGAAAGTAAACTTTCAGTTTTGTGCATCGAAAAAATCTGCCTTCTTGCCCGCCGTCCGGTGAGTAGGAATGCTAATTTTAATTATAAAAATTTTTCTTTAAATTGTTTTAACTGTATTTATGATTTATATTTTTCTATATTTTTCAAATTTTAATAAAGATAATCTGAGGTTTTCTATATTTTTGACTTGTCTCGAAGTGAGAACTGAATTAATTGAATTAGAAATATATCTCTAATGAAATTCGAGGAAATAAGTTTAAATGAAATGCAGTAAAAATGTACATAATTTAATATTCCGTACAAGGAAGTCATGTGGTGTATACACCAGATTCTTTTTTTAAATAACACAAAGGCATATATTCGACTAATACCATTTTGTTGGACAATCCCTCTTATGTAGTTTCTCCTACCGCGGTTGGAAAACTCAGACTTGAAAAGAAAGAACCAGAACACATGCGTCGTTTCAAAGCAACTGACATCATCATAGCACATCTAGAAAGCGATGTATGGGGTACTGCAGTTATTTTCATGACAAGGTTAACTTAACTTCCCTTAACTCATTCAAGCAAACGATTGCAGACATCAAATAAAAAGAATCGAACTACTTAAATACAACGGACAAGTACATCACAATCATCACTTGTTTTGAATTTGAGGTCACACAAATAATCGTAGCTGAAATGATTTTTCTTTCCGTACTTCTTACTCAATTAATCACGGCAAAAAAAATTAATCTAATTGTTCTTTTATCAGCTACAATAAAATATTTAAATTATAGCCTTAAAATCTTATGTACACATTTAAATCAGTTTACCGTTCCAAAACAGTTAACCGGTTGTTCGTTCGAAAAACCAGTTCTATTTTCTCACAAAGATAAAGCAAAATCTTCATGTAAGCCCAGTTAATACTTTCCTTCTGTTGTAGTGCGAGGGTAAAAGACATTACTCGAATCCTTCCTTAAATGGAAAACAGCAAAGAAAGGATTAAAAAACATTAAAAGATTTGAATGCGTTTTCATGGCGGGATTCTGCGTTTACATGCTAAAAGCCTACTCGGGCATTTTCCTTTCATTTCGTAGGGTTCTAATATTTTTCTTGACTTAGTGGTTGATTCTTTTCATCTATATCCATTAATTTATTTATATATTCTACTTGAAAAGATTTTATGAGCTAACTTATTCAATTCAAGAAAGTATATCTAATGTATACACGGAAGTCCAATTAAAGACAAATCTTCCAACATGCGCTCATTAACTTTATACTTTACTAAAAAAAATCTTTATTCCCCCAGAGAATTAATACACTAATGGAAACGCATTTCAGCAAAACAAACGTGTTACAAGAAATAAGATCATACTGACAAGAAATGCAGTATTCTTCTTTCATACTTTCGTACTGCTACATATTAAATTATAATCAAATAAGAAATTTTAGCTGTTTTCTTATTTTAGATATTGTCCTCGAATGGATGAATCAATTCATTCAGAATGGATGGGAATACATGGGGATGAAATCATATAGGATGAATAAGGTATTTTGAAATAGATATTTCCACTTTCCTCTTCCTCCAGCTCTAGTTAAATTGCTGTTGTTAAGTTACCTTGGAATGCTGGAGCGTTTCTTAAGAAAACATTAACTATCAAACTCTGATTACTACCTGTGCTTACTCCTTAGTCTTAAAATGTCCCAGGTCTTAAAAAGAGGCCCTAAAAATCCTTCTGTATGTCCTCCTAACCCTGTTTTTCTCTCATGGAAACAATTAAGTGAGCAATAGAGGCTTCTGAAAATACTCTATACAACAGATCCTAGACCGTCTTAATTGAGCCATGTTTAAGATTAATAAACATTACAATCGTATAAAAGTTTTGCACTTTTCTAGCAGAAAAGCATTCCGTAAAAGTCAGTAGGTGATTCTTCAGAAAAGAAAGAAATAAAAGTACCTGTTTGCATCCATGATATAAAGACATAACTGGAACAAAAACATTAAGCCTAACAATTCTGAAGGCGTCATTCTGATAATTCTTATTGTTAAATGCTGTTTTATTTACGTAAATAAAATGTACGTATTTATGTGCAAGTCACTTACCTCTAAATTAAATGGATTAAAGGAACATATTTTCATTTAAAAGAACTCAGAACGTCGTTATAAACAGAAAGAAACAGGGAAACATTATGAGTATTGCAAGAATAAAACCTTAGAAAACATAACAATTCTCTGCATTCTCATCTTCAGGAAAATTAGAACACCCCCGATAAAATGATCTTGCATAATTATCAGAATTTCCGAATCTTTATTAGCCATGGCATAACAAACTTGATGCGGTTAAAACTTCATGCTCTTTGAAAAGCTCTCCGCAGTGCCTTGAAATTGACCCTCTCAGGAGGCGAATCCAAAGCCCTTATAATTCTTAAAAAGAGAACCAAGAGCAACATTAGTCCAGCAATCACCATCAACAACATCAGTATTAAAACCGTGAACGTATTAAAATACCTGATCCTTACGTGGGATCGAAGACTGATTTGGATTTCCCACATTAAGGAACTTAAGCAACGTACTAGCCACACTACGCAAAAACACCGGCATTTCCAAAGAAACAACTAGGAGACTAAAATCACACCTTCAAAAGACTCTTTACTCAACAAGAATGGTAACGTATGCTACTCCAGTCTGGGCCTAGCTGATGCGAGAAAGGAAAGTAAAACATCTCAGCGTCCCGCACCCATTTGTGCTAAAAATTGCAAAGTAGCCGCCCAGACGGTATAGTGGTTAGAGGAGCCTACTTCGGTACAGAGAGGCTCGGGTTCGAATCGCGAAAAAGACATAAATGTTTGTTAATTTTTCAGTACCTTCGATGCATGGGGGTACTCTAAATATATGGCGGGCCGAAAGTTCTCTCGAGAAGTTGTTGGTAGAGGAAGAGGGGTGAGAAACCCTCGGACCGGTACCCGGGGTGCTCTCCATCAAAATTGGGGGACTGAACGAAGTCGTAGTGTGAACCTGTATAGTGCTCAAGGTTTTTGCCCTCCTTGCCACGATGAATTTAGTGGGCTTGTTTTGATGTTACTGTCAAACAAGTAAGATAAGTCACAATACTCAACAACAGCCAACATTGCAAAGTAGTTTCAGTGTCTGAAATAATGTAATAATGATGTAAATTATATAATTATGTTCTGAGTCACTACGGCAACAATATATTGCAATATTATTTGATATATCCCCTAATACTGGATATGTGGGAACGCGAAACATTGCCACCTAACCTCTTGGTAGAATAATTGTGTTCGTTTTCCATCCACTGTTCTAATCAGGCAATGACCAGATGAAAAGCAAGCTTTTTTAAGAACTAGAAAAGTATTATTGTCCCTTGTTCAAAGTTTAAATTCATCCCCTTCTTCAATAATAAAAGACAGCTAACTCATAGTCTTATTCCAAACAAGCTATTTTTAATCATTCATCATATTCTTTTACTTCAGAATAGGCAGTTCAAGACCGTTTTTTGTCATGACTGTTAACCCTGGCAACGACTGCTATAGGAAAGGTCGAATCCTGTAATTTGCTAAAACCGCCTTCTGCTTGGCGATAATAACGCACGTTACAATCATGGTTGATCCGAACTTTGAACTGCCTATTTTGAAGTAACAAACTATAGTGAACTTCTGTTAATAAGACAGTCACTGCCGTCACAGAGTTTTAATGATTGAATATGTATAAAGATGAATGCAATAATAACTGAAATAATTACTAGTGCTCACAGACCTGTTGATTACAGAACTAAATTACTGTTACTGCTGATCATAGGTTAAAAAAAAGGAATACATATAACTATTAGCAATCTAATGCAAGTAATTATGTACAGCTTAAAAAATTTCCACACACCTTACTTTGAAAAATAATTTACTATTTTAACTTTCATCAAATTCTAAGAAGCAAAAGGTTAGTTGAAATTTTGCCAGTTTCTCAGTACGTTAAATCGTATATAATGAAAATTCTGGCAAGTCTCCATCTGAATCTTGCTGATGCTTACGTTTTAAAGATCTTTGGTAGAACAGCTGTAGCATGCCCTGCACACATGAGGTGGATTTGGGTTACAACTTTACGCAAACATGTTAAAATAATTTGCACCGCAAGTAACACTGCAAGATTTTAAAATCCCTGATTAGACGAAACCATTCAATATTGAGTATTCTCGCGAAAGGTGACCTGCTACTCTTCTGATAACCTATTGCCTACGATTGAAACCAAAAAAACTGATAACCTTACTGGACTAAATCGCACGAAAAGCAGCAATGCATTACTAAATAAATAAATAAATACAAAGAACGTACTTACTCGTATTATATTAACAGAACATTTATTACATTAGTAGATTATTATATTAAATTATGCAATAACATCGGAAGAATATCGAAGAACCGGAAGAATGGTTCTGAAGCAGACTTGTCGTATCCCTCGATGGTCGTCATTGTGTTTTAAACGCATTAACCAAGCATTTCAGGCCATCCTATTTGGTATCTATCCGCCGAAGCAGTTCTGCTTTACATTGTCACAAATCATCATTTTATTACTGTAACAGATAGAACACTGAATAGCCATCCTTATTTCCCATTCACACAAACACTATCCCGATGTCTGTCAACATGGTCAGAAATTTGTGTCCATCGTTGAGGGATCGCCATCACATTTGAGCAAGTTGACGAGCAGTAACGCTGGTGTTGTTCCTCTTCATATGCCATATTACCTATTTAAGAGACCCCACAGACTTTTCCGTTGAATGATTATTGTCAGCACAGCAAATTCCCCCCGGGGGTTGACTCAGGAGAATTCCTGGGAAGTACTGGCTAGGATCTGTACTTAGACAGTCTCAACCACGGGGGCAAATAAGTTGTCCTCACAGGACTAGAGCCCGAGTTTATTCTCAGGTTGGTTCAGGCTTGACAGGTACCGTACTGGTACTGTACTAGATCGGACATCACCGACCTAGTCGTCGGAGATTTGGCCCTCATAGTTCTAGTGACGGGGACTGACAAAGTGGACAAAGCACCAAGCGACTATCGATGCCAATGGAGTGGTACCCGGAGGCAAAGGTGTCCTATGATCATTTTTCGTTTTATTTTTTCTAATCGTCTCAGTATTTCTTCCTTGTCCCACTGCTTTGTATAAAGCCGGGCAGGAACTGGGGGGTCTGCGTCGCCGATGAAGGGGTCTCAGGAGCTTGGACACACTCACCCCGAAAGGCAGACCCAGGACGGGGGTCCAGTTCTTGCGTTCCGTTCTGTCAGCACAGCAAAATCAACAAAATTTGTCTCATGATTTACCGTCGAGTGAGTGTATCATATGATTCGTACTTATAACCAAAGGCATATACAGAATAGGTCACTATACAGGTTGCTAGAATACCCAATAATTTAGGTTGTTCGTAGCGGTTTCTGCTTCTGATGGATGAGAAGGGTACTTGCCCGTAGTTCGTCTAATGCGTATACATAAACTCCAGATAGGTTTGCTTAGAAATCGTTCTGGATGGCATACAATCGATGCTTAGAAATCATTGTCCATGGATTAATACAGAGAACTTTTGATTGCCTTTTTACCTGTTAATAGTCACAAAAGTTAACTCCGTGAGTAAAGGTTGAACGAGGTACACAGCCCTAAAAAAATGGGACAATTATATGTCTTCCGTTCTACTGGGCCGATGACAAAATTCAAATTACGTTTTTCGTGTCTCGAAAGTGCAACTTAGGATATATTATATTTATATGTAGCATTAATCTAACATAGGTGTTTTGATACAAAGTCGGACTTTTTCTGAAATAACATATAATTTTTTTTCATATTTCGATTCTGTACTCAAACTATGCCTAGATATTAAATTTTGTAACTTTTAGTGAGAAATTTATACAGAAATTTAAAAATTTATCTTGGCACATTTTTTTCGGTTTGCGCGAAAAATAATTCACTTGGCGAACTTCTTAATTTATGGCAACCTATTTTCCTTTCCTTTTTTCATCGTACACGATCGGAAAAAAAGTCACTTTTCATACTTTCAAACCATTTTAACAAAGTGTGTAAACCATATTTGGCGTTATTTTCGCTTACAACAAATATGCCAAAAGTCAAAACGCGCCAATACGTAAATTCACGTATATCTTAGGAAATTTTAAAACAATAATTTTTGCAAGTATGCTTAGAAATGCATCTATTTTAAGATGATTGTAACAATTTTATAGGTTATAGTAGATATTAATAAACATATATTAAATTCAATTAACATAGAGAAGCTAAAATTTTGAGAGCTAATTTTTTAAAAACTACTCGCGCGATTTTTACAAAACCTGTCAGTTTGGCATACTTTGAGTCGTAGAATCGAAATATGGAAAGAAATTGGCATGTCATTTCAGAAAAAGTCCGATTTTGTGTCAAAATACCTATAATAGAACAACGCTATATATAAATCCAATAGGTATCCTAAGTCGCGCTTTCGAGACATGAAAAACGCAATTTGAATTTCGTCAATCTGCCCAGTAGAACGGGAGATTTAGAACTGCCCCCCCCTTTTTTTTCTCCGCAGTGTACCCAAGTTAGCGAAAGATGAACACATGAATAAATCTGCTGCTATCTTTCCATATCTTTTAACTTCATTGTCTCTCCTTTCTGCATACTACCTTAATAGCCATTCGCTGTAACGCTCGTAGAACAGGCAAGTTTCAAGGGAGTGGGAGTGAGATGACAGAATAACTCAAAAATTTAACTGGTTTAATGGAATTCAAAATTAAATTTAACAGTGTTTAATGTCAAAAGTTTCTCTGGCATCATAGAAGGAATTTTTCAGTATTCTAAAAGCACTTCAAGGAAGATTCTGCCTTTTATAAATATTCCACAGAAAATGTATTCCGTACAAGACAAGAAAGGAAGCTGATGGTTATACAAAATGATACTAATAACATAGAGAAATATATATGTTACTCGTAATTGAAATATATCTTACAGAACGCCGTGTTTAAAACCTTAGTTAAACTTAATTAATTGCCTGAGTAGAGAAAAACTTCAAAATTAAACGCCATTTTTATAATTTGTAAAATCTAATTTAAGAAAAAAAAGTCCAAAATAAAGCTTTTTTTACAAAATCTCGTAAAGGGAAAATATTTCATCTTTTCCAAATGTGTGTTTTTAGAAAAGAGAGAATATGTTGTGTATCCATTAACTTTCATAAACTTACAACAATACGATACGGCATTTTCGGAAAACATTCGCTACTTAAATATAACTAAAAAGGCTTTTTTCATATGTAAAACAATTTTCGTCGTTTATTTGTATTAGAAAATGGAACGGAAATACAATGCTGGAACTTTGCCAGATTGCTGCTGTTATCTATAGGATTCCCTATTGTTTTTATAAAGCCGGCCCAAAAAAAATTGAAAAATTTGTTTATTTCGGTTTTTTTTCTTTGAAATTATTTAATGGAATAATAAATGGAATATATGTAACGACAAACGAAAATAGTCGTAGAATTAGAGGGGAAAACAATATGAAATGGAGAGATGAAAGAAACGCAGGAAACGAGATGGAAAGCCATCAGCTTGAAAATAAAACTCGGAACTGTAGTTTACTATCATTATCATCATTATTATTATAATTCATACACCAAGTTAGGGCTTAAATATTGTTAACAAGCTTCCTGTATGCAGTAGTCTGAAAACAGTTTTCTAGCAAAAATTCATGGCCGGTGATGTAGTACTGAATCCGTAAAATCCTTGGAATGTAAGGAACTATATCGTGAAATAATATAAAACGCACACGCAGAGAACATATAAACACAGACGTATAAACACAGACGTAGAGTTATTTTACAGTATGTGTCCGTAGGACCGACTGTATCTATTTCATGTAATTCTTTCGTACTATCGTTTACGTTCGTAATATCAAATACGAGCCCTCTTTTTTTCTTCCTTGTACGAATCAAAGGAAGTATTGCAATTGCAAAAATTTCGGTTATCGGATTTCAAGGAAAATATCCATTTTGACTATTTTTTTTGCGCGATGCCTGTACAAAATAAAGCACTTTTTATTCCAAAACGGATTGTAAGATGGATTTGTACTGAATTATTTCTTATATGCGTGCGAAATATAGTCTTCTTCTATTGTGGGTTTTATGTCGTACCTATGTGTCTCGTATAACTCAAATATGATTATCCGTAGAACTTTGAAATTTGCATATGGGATTCTTATAACACCTAGTTGTGCCCCTCCCTTTTTTATTGCAATCGACGGTACCAGAAATATATCTATAGTTTAAAAGTCCTTACCCGGCCATTACTTTCGAAACTATCGATCGTGGTCATATACTTCCAATTACAGAAGTGTTTTAAATGACGAAAATGTAATCTAACTTCTAATGTGGTCTTCTAGTTTCTGTATTTATATTTGGGAAAGTTTTAAACTCGTTATAAAAAAATAAAACACAAGAAGTTTCACTCTACGACAAAAAATTGACAGGAATATTTAATCTTAAAATTTGCAATTTTCTATGTCATTTTCAACTTGCCTTGAGGGATCGGTTAGTCAAATTAAAATAATTCGTGGAAATAATTTTAAAAGAAGTGCAGCAAAAAATATGCATATAATTTAATAACCCATATAAGGAAGTTATGAAGTGACTACATCCGATTATGTTTTTCAAATCATACACAACTCATACTAATAAATTACTATATATATCATACTAATAAATACTCATACTAATAATCATACACAACTTATAGCAAGAACATTTCGCATAATTCGATTACTTCCACACTGTAGCCCCTTAACACTTACAAAGGCTTCTGTTGATTCGCTAAACTTCGGACAATAGGTGTTCTTACTCCTAGTTTTAGATATATGAGTTTGTGAGGTTTATCTATTTATTTTTAACTAATAGTTGATTTTAAGTTGAAAAGCCTTTCCTATTATTCTCCTTTCACCCACGCTTTTCATACCAGAATGTAAATGAGATACCGAGGGTTTAATCAGATTAAGCTAGAATGATGTACTATTTAAACAAGAGTTTCGGAAGTAGTTTTAGAGCGTGTCTGACAATTTCAGGCAGACACGTTCTGCTGTGATTTTTAGCAACTTGCGTTAGCGGCGTTGATGTGTTCTAGCCTTTAGGCTTGTCTCGCCGGTTGCTATAGAGCAGAGCTCTTCCTGCGCATTAAAGTATTCTGTGAATCGTTAGACTAACCTACCACACCTTGAAATTATTATTTGTTACGTATATCTATTAAGCCAGAAGTATTGGCTTCCCGTAACTCAAGTTGGGTCATTTGTTAATTTTATGCTTGAATAAAAGGTCCTTATATATCCTTCTTATGATCTCTGTTTAGTTTCACAAGGGTAGAAGACAATTCTTCAAAAGTCCTTTTCAAAAAGTTACGTTTCCCAAAGCGTCATAGACTTTACAAGTTATACAGAGGCCCTTCTGCTTCCTTCCTTATCCTTAAATTTGACGGAAATTCCAACGTCGAATGATAACACCTCAGAGAAATGGTAATAGGTTACACATTGTAGATGTTAATTTAAATACTTTTATGCCATGTGGAATTATAAAGTGTACAATTAAAGAAATTTTTTACTTCTACCAGCGGCCGAGTGAATAAAAACTGCTGAACACCAGTACCAAATGATTGAAAAATTGGCTGCAGGGGCTTTTCGAAATTTTCTTCATGAGCAAAGTGAAGAATAAAATACAGTGTCCCTTTAACTGTCCTCCGCGAAGGTATCCCTCCTAAGATATACAACTACAAGTGCATGGCCCTAACAAATAACTTCAAGTAGCCTAAAGTGTAGAAATATGTATGTGTGAGGTATGATAAAGGTCTGCATTTTCATTGGAAGTTTATATGCCTTATTGGTCAATAAAAACAAATTTTTCTTTAATCCTTAAATAAAAGGATATAAGGAAATATTTACCAATTAATGAGAGAAATTCTTAAATTCAGTCGAATATTAAAGAAAACTCATAAATTGGTATGTTAGTTATTTTTATTTACTCTGCAATGTTGAGATTAGTGATTTCTTTTATTCTGAGACTGCGAAAATGTAGTTGCAAAGTACGTTAAAAATAATCTAATCGGAAACATTATATGCAAATATCTCGTATCAAGCTGGGTTTGAGATTTTCAAACGAAATGGAATATCTTTCGTCCAGTGCCATTCTGGTAAAAGGCAAGCAAAGATAAATAATATTTCATCAATCATCTTCAACATCTTTTTTTCGCTCTGGAAGAGCCTTTCAAACAGTTAGACAAAAGTCACACTATAAATTAAATTTCCGGATAAACTCAGTGCAATTATTTCGTGATAGACAATAAAAATGCAATATTATTTATTACTACTGGTTATTATTACTGGTGCAAGATATATTTTCAGGAATTTGTTTTATTTTAGCTAATGAAAAGCTTTTTCCTTCTTACAGTATCAAGTTATTCATGGCCTTCTACGCAATACAAGAAGTAAAAGCACTTTTCGAAATGATATACCAAAACTGCACATTATAAAACAAATTATAAATTCCACATCAAAGAGAGGTATACCAAATCGAACGTAAAAAAAAATTGACAGGAGGCTGCCTATGACATTTGTACCAAACGGTCGCTGTATTTAGATGCGTAGGACTAGTTTCTAAAATTTTTAAATACTGTGTTCACAACTGATTAATTTTTACTTCCTTATAAGAACTAAAAGGAAGTATTGTAATCGCGATGAAATAACGGAAGTATTGTAATCACGAAAAATTTCGGGTATTATATTTCAAGAAAAATATCCATTTCAACCGCTCTCGAAGCTATTTGAAAGATGTTTTTGCTTGAAATTTGTACGTATGGTTAGAATAAACGGCTGTTTTGGCCAAAACGTATTGTAAAATGCAATTAAAATCGATTCAGAAGAGAATTTTTTCTTGATGTTGGACGTCTCTACATGTCGTACGTGCTTACGTATGTATGTCTCTCACATAACTGAAAAACGATCAGCCGTAAAACGTTGAAATTTTGTATATGGGACTGCTGTAACATATAGTTCTGCACTCCCTTTTTTATAGCAATCGGCGGCACCAAACGTGTATAAATATACAAGGTCTGTTCCGAAAGTAAAGATCTCCATTTTCTTCCGCCGTGACTATCCGTTGCACAGCGTTGCCACTTGTACGGAAGACTGGTACTTGAAAACACAGCCCGACCCGCAACAGTCGGCTCCGAGCTCCTGGAGAGTCACAGTGCCTGTTTCAACGAGCTCTTGTGTGACTGCTCGGTCGAAATCGAGATGGAAAAAAGTCTCGAGCAGCGATACGCTAAGTTCTGTTTCAAACTTGAGAAAACGCCGTCGGAGACCTTTGCGTTGCTTCAGTCCTGATGTGTCCCCGCCCCCCGAAGATTAAAAAACCCCTCAAAGACATCATTTGGAGACCTTGGAGAACATCAAGACGGCTACTATGAGGTTACTAAAAGACATCCCTGTGACGGACTTCCAGGACGCATATAAAGCACGGAAACTGCGTTCGAACAAGTGTGTTAAACCAGGAGATATGTATTTCGAAGAATATTGAGTATTTGTACGAATCGGTTCAATAAATTTCTTAAAAAAATGTTCGCATTACTTTCGGGACAGACCTTGTGTACATTCCCACTCTGATACCCGCCTCTGTGAGCTTAGTTTTTTTATTCTTATATGTTGGTAAATTGTGCATTTTTTGCTTTAAAAATGATTGAACTATATTATTCTTATATTTCAGTTATTTAATTTTTAATTAATCTGCGTGCAATAGTTGTAGAGTTATCAACAATTTATAAGTGCTGAGTTAAGCCTAACAAGAATGGCATTTTTTCACACTTGAACCTTTTAGTAGAATAATGAATAAAGCCATTTGGTGCAGCAGCTTCAGTATTTTTAAGTTTAAATGAAGTGCAACAAAAAAATGTTTATAATTTAATAGACCGTACAAGGAAGTCACGTGGTGTCCCCATCACATTTTTATTTAACAGACAGCGTTTAAGAATCTCTCCAATATAATCTGGTAAAGATACACCCAAATTTGAGAATTTGTTATTGGCAACAGCAGAAGTTGAAACATCTTGACTGAAAGCTAACAACTTCAGTCTTTTTTTATCATTTTCATAACATGACTTGTTGCGTTCTTTCCTTTTTGTAGCTAAACGTTCTTTCTTAGCTTCTTTCAATAAATCGTTCTTTAATTTTTCTGCTTGTGTCTTGCGCTGTATTTTTAAGTGAACCTGTATTTTTGTTCTTTTTATATTTACTTTTTATAAAATATCGCTCCCACAACCGCTCGCCTTCGACTCTAACATAGAACTGAAAGGTGTTGCCACCTAAATCGTGCGCCTCCGACTTGCGCTGACATCAAAATATTGTACTGCATTTTTGCCTAGCTTTAAGGCTCTACTTTGGTGTAACAACAAATTCCAATTTTAAAAAATCTTTCGTAGTTTGCAATGGTCTTCCTTAACTGTCGAATAAATCACTATAGCTTGGAAGTTATTAAGATAAAGCATTCTTTACTAAGAGGTGGTTTGCGTCTTAAAATTTTTTGTCCCTGTGACCGTCACTGAAGAACGGAGTCCTACTTTAAAATTTGGACAATTCGACGATTGTTAAATTTTGATTTCGTTTGAAAAGTCATTACATTAGTGATACATCTCGGAATGCAAACTGAATGTTTTCTCCAAGAGTAAACTATACTGATAGCGCTATTGAAGAAAAGATAACACCTTATTTTTCTTCGTTTCCAGAATGTGTTTCGAAATGCAATGGAATTTGTTCAATTGACCACAATGCTAACCAAAGAACAAATTTTATTTTTTATTATAATTATAAATGTCTATTTAAATTTTTTTATTTGAACAAATATTCTTAGATAATTTATCTTCAATTACTGCCCGGTTACATTGTTCATTGATCAATGTATGCTTAGAGCAAATGTAAGTTAGATTTACGATGGTATCACATTTTGATAAACTCTACATTTCAGTTGGAAACACAATTTTAAATGGAAAATGCATTTAATGCGCCTAATTTACCAAGCATTACCAAGTAAATTACCCTAAATGTGCTCAGAACTCTTAGAATAGTTACATTAGTCATACATTTGCATTAGATATATTAGCCAGTTTGGTGCATTCTCTGATTGTTTAAACGAGGCGTGATCAATTAATGCCAGCTGGCATCAATCATTCTATAGTAGGAGAAATATGAAGTTACAGTTCCACATATCTGGCACTTTGCCGAGTGGCTACACATTTCTTTTAAAACGCGGGGATTGTTGATTAAATTTGAAATACAGGATGTATCCGTACGGCGGTGACAAACTTTCAGGAGAGATAGAGTACATCTAGATGATGGGAAATCACATAGCAATGCACGGTCGGAAACGCTTTCCTGGCGCGGTAGTGACGACACAAATGCAAAAAAGGAAGGTCACAAACAGTAAGACAAAATGTGTTTTATTATGTACCATGTTTTTATTACAGCAAAAACCAACAAATAAGAACAAAAACAAACAACGATCGTCATTGAAGAAGGTGTTCGAACCGTGATGCAGGCCTCACTTCTCAGGCTCATGGAAGATCTGCGTCACGAATGGGAAACTGCATGGAAGGAATATGACGTATGGTTCCTGCATGACGGACCGGGTCGTAATTTCGAACACCTTCTTTGACGACGATCATTGTGTTGTTTTTTCTTTGTTTTTTGCTGTAGTCCGAATAATAAATGTGTTTTCTCAGCTCGTTCGTGTCCTTTCTTTCTTGATTATGTCGTCACTACCGCGCCAGGAAAGCGTTTCCGGCCATGTATTGCTATGTGATTTCCCATGATCTCGGTGTACTCTATCTCTCCTGAAATGTTGTCACCGCTTGCTGAAGTATCCTGTATAAGTATGTTACACTTCATTGATTGGCTATAGGTTGCTTTTAAATATCTAAGTGTTTTTTCATCATAATTTATTCTGAAACGTTCCCACATAAATACAAAACAAACGCAAAATTTCAAATTCGGTCTTCAAGGCGCACATCTTCGGAAGGACGAGTATGTTCAAAACTGGACTGCTTTCGAGGAACCATACGTACACTTTGCACAAAAAGAAATGGAACAGTTCTATATCTCCCGCTCTGTTAAACAGACTGAAAAAATTTAACTTGCATTTTTCATATCTCAGAACCGCGACTTAAAATATTTATTTGATTTATATATAGTATTATTCCAAAAAACGTAGGGATTTTGATACAAAACAGAACTTTTTCTGAAATGACATACTGAGTTTTGTGTTGACATTACGATTCTACAACTCAAATTATGCCAAACTGCCAAGATTCATATTCAGTTCATTTAAGAAATCAGTCACATCGAGCAAAAATCCTATAAATCGTTCTTAATTTCATATTCATCATCACGTGCTCTCACATTTCCATTCATTTCCAGGCGTGTTAACATTCTAAGTGTTAGCAGCACAAGCGGGCTTTGAGGGCCATATATTAACCCGTGTATTACAGGTAACACACTCTTGCAGATTTTCCAAATTAGGCAAAAATGCAAAGTTATTTTGCCTAGGATTTGGACAAAATTCGTTTGATTTTGGCAGCAACCAAACTCAGATTCCTCTTCTTTAAGAAGAAAAAAATATTTTTACCTTTCAAATTGAATCTAACAAATCCCTACCTTTCTTTACATTCTAACTGTTGGAAATGAATTTCATTTTAACCCTACTTTTACATCCTTAAACTATTTTCCGTTTGTCTCCCCATGATAAATCATGCATAGTAAAACTCAAAATGGCTTTTTTACTTTTAAGTATGTAGAGACATTATTTCGAAGCAGGAGAGCTCAAAAATGAGCAATGCCCTCACCGTGACTCAAACCACGGACCTCTCGAATTCGCGTCGAGTGTACTGACCATTACACCACGAAGACATACTAAGAAGCCGTGAGAAATCCCTTATATACTCCCCCTTTTAAAGGGCGACTGGGGATCAGAGGGCCCAATCGCCAAATCCTGGTGGTGGAGAACCATCATCCACCACCTTTTTTAGTTCGGGCGCTATTGTAGACTCATTAAGTTATTTCGCAGCAGGAGACATGAGAAATGAGCAATGCCCTCGCCGAGACTCTCAGAATCTTGCTTTCTCATAAATGCAATTTTTTAAAATTGCTTACTTTTTGACAGAGGATTGATTACCTTCCACAGTCATTGGTAAAACCTTTAAAAACTTTCGTCTTGCCACAAACCAACCTTGTCGCTATTGCATTTCATCCACTTATAAGTTACAAAATCGAACTGATACTCAAATTTCAGGTCATTTTTTTTTCATTTGTCAAAAAAAATCATTGTCCTCTTCTTAAGTATCCCCTCTCCGGTTCTAATTTTTCGCGAATTTAGAGCATACTTTGTCGGTGTGGTTCGAGATTTATCGGTCGCAGTTACGGAGCGTTATAATTTGGCATAAAGAAATATGAATCTAATGTCCGAAACGGAGAAATAAACAAATCTGCGATAGATAATCATAGCTGAAAACGTGATCACATTTTTGATTTTGGTTCTGCAAAAATTATCCATAAAGCAAGCAATTCTTCAGTTGATAAATTATATATCCTTGAAGCTTTGCGCGTTCACAAAAATTTACCATTTTTAGTTAGACACATTCAAATTCAGTTCTTCCTAAAGCCTTCAGAATTTTAATATCATAGATTTCCCCAGTCATTAGCATTTTTCGTGATAGACAGTGTTATGTTTTTGCTCGCTTTGCTCTACTCATTGCTTTCAGAATGAAAAAGATCGTCGCTCCTCGCATTTTAAAAAAAAGAAAAAAAAAGAAAAGAAAAAATTTTATTGCTTTCAGATTTTATATTACGCCCAAAGAGAGCGTTTTTTTTTTCATGTACACATACATATATGTTCCGAGAGCATTTAGCTAAAAATAATTAAAAACAACATATCTTTAGAATTTTCGATAGACAGTCTTGCGCACTGTAGATCAAAATATTTTATTCCGTAAAGTGTGGTGCCACTGCTCGCTTTCAAATCCTCGAATTTTTTAATTAAAAACGTTTGTTTAATTAAAGTTAAAAAACATGAAATAGATAATAAAACAAATTCAAAATTCAAGATTCTGGCCTCCAGGTGCCCATATTCGGGTAGAGGACTACCTTATTCAAAATTTCATACGTAATATTTAATGGAAACAATTTGAAAAGTCATTCGACGCAAAATGCCATTTCGAAACTAACAGTTCATCTGGGCTAGCGCCTCTTTGGGCTGAAAAGCAAAATCTGAAAGGATTCAGATTTTAACGGTAGCGCAAAAGGGTTTGTTAAGGTCTTTTAACAAACCCTTTTGGGCTTCTTCGCTCTCGCTGAGCTCGCAGTCCACCAGCCTGCTGTTTCACTCTCTCCTGCTCACCGATATCTTTTTGTCTTTTTAGTTTTGTTATTGAGCATCGTTTTTCTTCTTATTTATGCCACATACAGTTCAGCTAAAAATTCCAGAAATTTTAGCAGCAGCATATGTTCAGAATTTCCTATGCATTGTTAAATGTTGGTTTGCATTTGTCTATTCTTTTCAGTCCTTTCACAGTTTATTATATCAATGTTCAGTTTTCCTAGCAAGATGGCTAACATTTTTTACTTCCTTGTATGAAGTAAAAAAAAAGTAGTGTAATCGCAACTATTTCGAGTATTATGCGTAGCAATAGCAAAGAGAGACGTATCCAAAAGGCAAACGCGCGCTAATCAGGAAGTCAGACTCTTTATCTCGAAGTCGATGAAACATCGGCTTAAATACTACTTTTTACTCATTTGCATTAACTGCGTTTCTGAAATTACATTCTGGTAGGAAATTGTCAGCTGAAACTGGAAAGATGCATAAACGTAAAATAACTGTTCATAAAATTAGGATAAACCTTACAAAATTTTGACAAATATTCCTAAGTAACAATGAGTCGCTACCGAAAACCCGCACAAGTGAAAATTTTCAGAGAAATCGCTTCCACAGGAGGAGGCCAGAAAATTAATTTCAAGGGTCTGAACGAAAGGACTGGAGAAAACTTGTTAAATAAAACTGTGCGATAATAAATACAACGATCATCTTCAAAGCGAAATCTGGCAACTTTTATGAGAAGCATGGATTAAACTCCTTGCAATGTAAACGATAAGTAACGCTTACACGGTTACAGTGAGATCTTTAAAAGCTATTGAAAGAGAAAGCTTAACCAAGTATAAATTATGAAAAGAGGACTTAGCGTTGTTATTGAGCTCCTTAATTAGGGGTCTTGTTGAGAATATCATATTAGCTTGTATATTTAAAAGCACTCGTTTAAATTTAATTAAGGAGCCTACTTCCAGCAAATTATAAAAGCTATTTTGCACGGAATACTCAAAAAGGTCGTATTTTTGATTTTGTGGAGAGCGCCAAGTTGCATTAAATTTCTTTTACAATTCTTTCATTCTTAAACGAAAAGCTTTCCGATAGCTACATTCTGATTAAATGTATTTTTAGAAAGTTTCGTGAATGAATTTAATTCCAGTCTTTGCTAAATAGTTACAGTTTAAATAGTATTTTAATTAAATTAATTTTCCCTTCGCTTTGAATCAGTGATGCATGAAAAAAGGAAACGCAGGTCTGCATTTCTATTCGGTACTTCCGTGAACAGAAGTCTCGTTAATTAATCAGAGACAGACACATTCTTGCGTGTTTTATTACATTTCGAATTTAATTATTTGCTGTGATATAATTCGATGCAAAGACATACTATATTTATTAGGATATCTCTTCCCTTCCCCTCTGCCTCTGCCCAACTTTTCCGAACTTTTGACTGAATGTAGTAAAGTGCATATAAAGTAAAAACATAATACTAAAAAACTGATGTGGATAACATACAACTTAACTTCCTCAAACGGTCTATTGAATTATACACATTTTTTGCTACACTCCACTTAAATTTCCTGTAATTTCATGAGAAATACGTCTCTCATTCAATCAATTCAGCACTTACTTCACGGCGACGAAGAAATACGTAAAAACTCAAAATATCTTCGTTAAAAATTGTAAAATACAGAAAAACCTAAAACACTAAATACAGTTAAAAACAGATTAAAAAAATAAATTTTTACATTTAAAATTCGTCCTACTGGGCAAAAGAACAGTGAAGTTGTTGCACCAATTGACTTACTTGTAGGGATTATTTTAATTTTCTAATAGTTATTTTTAATTTTGAAACCCTTTTCTTTAAATTCTTGTTTTCCAGCTACAACTCCTTGCCAGAATGAGATTTCAGTATCACGTTTTATGTAAACGAAGGAAAACCAATATTTAATGGGAAGTTGAGTCTTTTCCATAGAAGAACTCAGAAGTTCTCAGTAGACCGTGTTCCGCCTTCGAGCTACGTCGTTGCTTTAAGCCTATCTGACAATGTACGGTCATAGTCTTACTTGCCTATTAGTATTCGCTGGTGACGTTCAACCACGGACCAACTCGGTTAGTTATCTTTGTAAAACTTCGTCTAAAGTTTAGCTAGTTAGAATTATTTTAGTTTCTTATTTTCTTTCTTAAATGAAGGCTTAAGCACGCCCGAGCGGCCGTCTGTTAGCATTTCTTTGAGTGAATAAAAGGGTATTTTAAACCTTAAAAAATCTGCAAGACTCTACAGTGGCGCCTGAATAGGAAAGATGGCAGACGATAATTCAACACCACCACGATTTGACGATTGGGTCCTCTAATCCACAGTCGTCCTTTAAAAGGGGGAGTATATGAGGTATTTTCTACCTTCTTTTAGCATGCCTTCGTCGTTTAACGGTACACTTCTCGCGTATTTGAGAGGTCCTACTTCGAGTCCCGGCGAAGGCATTGCTCATATTTCACGTCTCCAGCATAAAAAATGACTCATGACTATACACACTATACCACTAAGAGTTTCAATGTACACAAGTGGCAACCTCGTTAGGCTTAGCACTACTTAAACTTTTAAATCGATGATAATTCAACAAGTATAGAATACAGATTAACTAAAGGTATAAAAACCTTAAACGAGACATAAGAACAACATAATCCGATCATGTTTAAAGTAGAAAATGCACAATTTACCAACATACAAGAATAAAATATCTGATGTGTACGCCACATGACTTCCTTGTACGGAATATTAAATTATACGCAATTTTCCTGCAATTCAATTAAACATATTGAATTAACAGTTAACGAATTTTGAATTAAATCTACTTCGTCGATAGCGCATAAACCACAACAGAATAAATACACTCTTTAAAGTTCACTATATTTAATTGCCATAGCCACACTTCGGCGCTAGGTTCACTTAACAGCGTTACATCTCATTCATTTTATTTTATAGCATCTGAAGAATTACCACAAGTTCTATTCAAATACTATAATAAATCTAAAACGATGTATTTAAACAAATAAAAAAGAAACAGTTTTTCACGGACGATTCAGCGCCGCTTACCTAATGCGCATGCGCTACTAATTAATTCAGTTCTCACTTCGCAGTAAGGCAAAAATACATAAAAATTCAAAATATTTTCATTCATATGGCTGTAGATAAGGCTGAGTGGAAAGGCATGATGACTCATTTAACACAGCTGAGCTAGAAGTATCACAATCTTTATTTTTACGCATATCTAATCATCCTTTTGCAGACAAGATTTTTTTTAATAATAGTTGAATATAATAACTCCCATGTACACGGGTTTCAAAGTGCGACGTCATCTTAGATGAGTAAGTGTAGCAGCAAAGCCTGGCCGGGAGAAAAGCTTAAATGAAAGTGACGCAATAATTCAAAGGAAGAAGGGAGGGAGTCAAAAAGTTTCAGTTCGAGTTTAAAAAGTTTTGGCTTACAATTATTTTGATTGTACAAAAGATAGCTGCATTAAGCGTTACGTAACATATAAAGATCTAGAATTTGAGAGAACAGATGGATTTAAGGGAAGAGCATAAAATCTAGAATCGTTAATTTTGAGGTCGCCAATTATTCTTAAAGTAGCCATCGTATTTTGTTATATCTTACATATGTATTGCAGGGAACACGTTTTTTAGTTATGCGAGATACATGCATACTAACGTGCGTACAGACATCACAAAACAATCCCTTCTGAATCCAATCACAATCCGCTTTGGAAAAAAAGAGTTCTTTATTCTGTCCGACGTACAGATGTCACGCAAAAACATCTTTCAAATGGATTCCAGAACGGTTAAAATGGATATTTTCGTTGAAATATTGATACCACAAATTTTTCGCAATTACAGTACTTCCTTTACTTCGTACAAGGAAGGTAAAATACAAGCAATAGTTTATTCGAAGTATAACGTAATATTTTAACCCTGTCCTTAGATATGGTACATAGCGCGTAGTCTCCTTTGTCGTTGGTTTTCAAAAGATAAAATTAGTAGAAAAATAGTGAGGAGAAAATATGAGAACAAATACGATAATATTTTAGATTCTTCTTTTAATCTATAAAACTATCCGGAAAAGTACTCGAAATTTACTAAAACCCATGACACTACTAAATAAATAAAATTTCGCAGCATGTCAAAATGTCAATTAAAAGTGAATTTTGTAAAGACCTTGATGACTTTAAGTCAAAATTATGTTGTAAAGACTTTATTTTAATTTAATCTACCTTCACTTTTAAGTAACTCATCTTTCAGTTCTGTCACTTTAATCTAATACACCATGGTTTCCATAAATGAATAAAGTTAGCATTAAATGCATAGAAATGAGGTTAAATTTGTTTTTTCGTGTCAGCGGATTTTAGTTCCAAGTTCCACCCTTCATTTTACTCATTTATCTAATTCACTAAGTAATTAAACTAATTGAATGATTAAGTTAGGTTAGGTTGTTTGAATATGGTAAAGCACGCTAGAGGTATTTATCTACTTAAGAAGGACGCCTTCGTGGATAACTTCATGATGGAAACAGATTTCTTGTGACGCATGGATTCAACCACAAAAGCCAAGCATTCAGCCAACCCTTCGCCTGGGTTCGAACCTAACTAAAATTATAAGCATTTAGAGGTCTTAAACGTTCTTCCATTAGTGGAACATTTCTAACAAAATAGACATGGCTGTTTTTCGTGGTTTATTTTATTCATATTTTTAACCAAAAGAAATAAAATACTCCTAATAAAGCTAACTGAATTATTCAATGAACTCTGGAGCTCGTAATTAGGAAAAAAAACTGAGTTGCCCTGAGTGAACTTTTGCTTATTAGTGTTAATTAATTAATTCGTGCATAAATTAGGTGCATAAAGCGCTTATCCGTGATAATTAATAACCGGGAAGGGGAGGGAAGAAAATAAGAAAAAAAATAAAAGCCTTCAGATTTTACATTACGCCCAAAGGGGCGTTTTTTTAACGTTTTGTGTGTTACGTTACGTTAATAAAATCTGTTTGCCACTCGGGGAACGTATTTGTTGTTAGCGTCGTGCGCAAATGATCCACAGACATAAATGCACAATTATGTCTTGAAAAATTAAGTCTTTTTTATTAATAAATAAGCCTATTAAATATTCCTGTGCTGCTAATTTACGAACGAAATAATATCCTAGCAAATTTTTCCCATTTTAAACATAAGATGTTATGTTCAGTGTTTTAAAATTGCTTCAGTTGTTGTACTGAAACCTGTACGCAAAGATCATAATGCAATTTCTTTTTATTCTTACTTATAAAATGTTAAAGAGTCCTATTGTATAAAGAAATAAAATGGGTTTGATTTAACAATTTTCATATGTGCGGGGAAAATATATTTTTCCAACACATTAAAAAAAAATTGGTGCACTTTTGATGAAACGTATCACACTTAAGTCAGTCTTCCTGAATAAAATTATGATACAGTGTGGTCTAAACACCTGTAAAGATTTCAAAAATGTACCAAGAAAAATCAAAGGAAGTGGATTGCTAAAATCGGAGTATTTCTGACAAGAGGTAAATATTTAGTTTAACTTTTCATCGACAGAGGGCGTTGTACCACATCAATTGGAATAATCCCAATCGTAATGCCACCGCACTGAACTATATTTTACTTTTTAATTATCGATACATTTATCGTACGATATTTCCAATGTAAACACATGCATTTGAATTGCCAAAATTCTACAGAATCGCCAGGATATCGAAAACTGTCATTAAAACAAATATTTCCATTTTATTAAATTAAAGAAACAGAAACGGCATTGTTACGTAAATGTGTTATATATGTCAGAACGTACAATATTTTTCAGTTCCGGCATAGGCTCCTCTAAACGAGTTATCGAATTGTTTGTGCTTTCAAAAACTATGAATTTAACAGTCTTTACGAATTCAATGGAGTATAACGACGGAATTAAAAGTCAATTCCATGATACGATAATAACAAAAACTACACAATAAAATATTCCAGTAGTGTACAACACACTGCTTAACATTACTGGAAGAATTCAGTGTCAACTTGGATCTAATTGTCACTTTTAAAACTAATTCAGCTAATAATAGAATATAAAAAAAATCTATTCTGTTATTAGTTAAATAAACTAATTAACTAATAATAGAATTAGAATTTCAATGAATTTCACTTTAGCTTATGAAGATTTTGTAACATTACGAAAATCATTGTTCTGAAGCCAATAATAATTAGCCCAAAGGAGCGTTAGAGCTCAAAAGGGCTATTAATTTCATTTTGGCATTTTGCGTCGATTCACTGTAAAATGTCCGTATCAGTTTTCAAACTGTTGCCAATAAATATTATTGCTGTGTGTTCTATTTGAAGAAATTAAATAATAAAGAATCTGGATAAATATATGTATGTTTCTCGCGTTGTGATAAAACGACGGTACCTAGAGCCATCCAATTTTGAATATTGAACGTTTCCACCCGAATATGGGCATCTGGGAACCCGAATTTGAAATTTGGAATTTGTTTTATTATCGATTCATATTTTGTAACACTTTAACGAATTTTTGATTAACAAACTCAACGATTTCAAAGCGAGCAATGGCAACACTTAACGGAAAAACTTTCTCTCCAGCACACAAGTCTGTGTGTCGGAATTTCTAAAGATATGCTCATTTTAAAATTATTTTGCAATATTGCTGTTGAACTGAATTTTATGGTTTAAGTGCGACGAACATGATATTTAATAAATAAAGATAGCACACAAAATGCTAAAAAAAAAGTCGCTTTGGGCGTAATGTAAAATGTGAAAGCTTTCAATATTTTCCCGCTAAACTAAAGCTTATTTACAAGAACAAAGATTTTTTTAACAGTCGACAGTCAAAGTAGGTTTAGGCATCTTCGCAATAATTGTAAATAAATCAAATTACAGAATTATTTTCATCTCTGAAAATACTGCTGAGCAGACAAGAAGTGATTACGAAGGGCAAAAGAATGCTTATCATTTAAGCTATAGAGTGGACTGACTGGCTTGATTAGGGGAGAAAAACACTCAAAGACGTAAACAAGGGGCTAAAAACGAATCAAATGTTAAAAAATTCAAATGCTGGACTAAGAAAATTCGCTGTTCTCTCAATCGAAATATGTGAAAAATTTTATAATTTTGTGACACATATACTTTTGTAAACAAGAATGAACTAAGTTCAGTATTCCGTTGCATATTTTTTGAACAATAAAGAATAAAGATTTGGTAAAGAATATCTTTGAATGCAGCAAGAAAAAGAAAAAAAAATTCTTTTCCAGATAAGAATTTGTGCAATATCGTGAATCGAGAGTTTCTGTCAGTGGAATAATATTACCGTCGAAAATTGGTATATTGCCCAAGAACTTCCCTGTAGCAACGAATTCAAAGCCAGCACTAAGTGACTACAGAGCTTCAAAGTGGGCATAACTTTATAACGTATTTCTCCGGCCTTCTTAGCATGCCTTCGTGGTGTAGTGGTCAGCTCACTCGAAGCGTATTCGAGAGCTCCAGGTTCGAGTACTGGCGAGGGCATTGGACATTTTTCATGTCTCCTGCTTAAAAAAAAAATTGATATCTCTACAGTGGCTCTCGAACTAAAAGGTGGTGGATGATGGCTCTCCACCACCAGTACTTGGCAATTGAGTCCCCTAATCCCCAGTCGCCATTTAAAAGGGGGAATATATAAGGTATTTCTCACGGATTCTTAGCATGCCTTCGTGGTGTAATGGTCAGCACACTCGGCGCGTATTCGAGAGGTCCTTGTTTCGAGTCCCGGCGAGGGTATTCCTCACTTTTCATGTCTCCTGCTTCAAAAAAAAAAAAAAACTAATATCTCTACAACTTTACATTCGGAAAAGTTTGAGATGAGCCACCCAGAAAGGAATGGACATGTGGCTGTAAAGAACTGGGCAGAGTTACACACTTTATGGAGTTTTGCCCTTATTTAGTTATAATGGGGAATTTAACGAAGGTTGAATGTTTAATAATTTCGATTTAGCAAGAAAATTGGCAAGGAAGATTATGGAGCGAATAAATAATAATAAAGGAACAGTCGGTAATTTTATTTAAAATGAAAAAGGAAGAAAGGGGAGGAGGAAGAGAAGGGGAAAAAAGTTATGTGTGTGTGTGTGTGTAAATATATATATGATTTTTTGTTTGTTTGTTTTTGTTAGGTCTCTTGGCGGTTGTTTCTGACGAGCCCATTCGCCAGGATTTGAGCCCGTGTTGAACTGCAGGTGTTGAGCGGTCTTAATTACTCTATACAGGATGAATCTAAACTACCTGGCAAACGTGCAGAGGCAGATACAGGTGACTAAGCATATTTTGTAATGGAATGTGTGTACGGAAATGGCTCGTTCAGGTGGTACAGTGGGCTGTTGAGTTGTAGGTGAAAGCATTTTGCTTGCGTAAATCGTTATTCCCCGTGCGAATTTCGAGTGTTACGCATCGCGATGTGAATGTGGAGCTCGGTTAAAGGCAATTCTACTCGTGAGATTACGGTTAAAACGGAGCACTCAAAAGGGACGCAAAGAACGATTCCCGAGTACTTCCTTTGAGCAGCTGTATCGTTTCCGTTTCACAGATAAAATGCACGGTAAGCTCCGAGATGGAACGTTGCGTGTCTGTTTTGGTGCATCGATACACACCGCTCGAAATTCGCTCGGGGAATGAAGGTTTACGCCAGCAGAAAGCTTTTGTTTGCCGCTTAATAATGCCCTGCACCACTTGAGGAGCAATTTCCGCACATATATTCTGTTACAAAATCTGTTAAATTCGATCCTTTCTTTCCTTTCTTGTTTTTACATTTTTACTGCACCTTTTGAGTTCATCCTGAGTAGTTAAGAAAATATCGTGGCAAGCGTGTCAATCACGAGTTCGATTTCTAATATTGCGAAACTTCACACGCGCACTAAGATAATAAATATTTATTGTTCTGCACGGAATAAAAAGTATGAAATATGTATATTGCATTTCCGGTAGTCTTTCGCAAAAGAAGATAATAGTTTATATGAAAGATATCTTAACACTGAAGAACTTGCCATGCTGAAATTTTTCCCATGCATAAAAGATACATAAATACTTTACCTTGAAATTAGCCTGAGTGAGCATGTTTTCTTTTGATATCGTTTGATATCATTGAAATAAAACTAAGCAAACGTGTTTCCTTTCGATATCAAAGCTAACGATAAGCAGTAAATTATCTTAATATGTTTTTAAATGTCTCGTAAAAAAGTACGATTTTGAGTTAATCTTTTAGGGAGGTAGTGTTAAAATATGTTATCTCTATTATTAAGTAATGGAAAATCTGTCTGTATGTATGTATGTACATATGCTACTCGCATTGTGAAAAAACGGCGGAAATTAGAGCCACCAAATTTTGATTACTCTAGTGCTCCACCAAAATAATGTGTATTTCGTGAACTTACGTGCACCTCGAAGACTTAATTTTGAATTTCAATTTTTTTTTAATTTATTTTATGTTTTGTTAGAATTAAATGCAACTTTCGTTAACAAAATAATCGATTAAAAAGCAATATGTTGCAATTGCTCGAAACAAAGCGTTTTCATGTTTCCTGCACCAGTGTATTGCCATTTGGCGAAGCATAAGATATTTATCTTTTAAACTTAATCAACAAATTCAGCAACTGAAAATCTGCGCTCTGAAATTACGGAAGAAGATACTGTCTCTCTCTGTTATATTATATATATAATAGAGATATCTCTATTGTATATATATGTGTGTGTGTGTGTGTATTGAAAAGCAATACATCCAGAAACTAAATACTTTTATCTTCCATGCGCGTGTGTGCTGCCGTTTGGCAAAGATAAGATAATTAACTTTCAAATTTTATCTATCTGTTACTGATTAACAACTCAGCAAAAGCAATAAATGTGGTTCTTAATAATACTTTTTTTTACTTTTTAATCTGATGGATTTCAATGAAAGTGCATTTAATTCATAACATACCTAAGTAAAAGTATTAAATATTTTTATGTAATTTCACTAGAGGGATTCATTATTAAAATCCTAATCTATTTTGTAATTTTAGAAAAACTATTTTACACTCATGTCCATAAAATAAGGATAATTCGGAGTCACGCGGAAATCGAACTCTAAAATAAATATATCACCTGTAAAATCACTACACACATCTTCAAGAATCATATGCAAATTTCAGGAAGTAACCAGATGACACCGATGGTACGTCACAATGACGAGAGTGTAAGAGAGTGATATATAAGGAATACAGACAAAGAAGTAAAATTGTTCGCAGGCGCTTTATAAGCATTTCAGTGCAATAACCGAATAATTATGACACAAAGGACCCGTTTGGATGATTTTTTATGTGCCAGAATGATCGGCCGTCTAGAATGTGGGCCTACCCAACTGGAAGTATCAGACAAACTTGGAATTGCCCAGAGTGTCATCCCCACTCTTTGGCAACAATTCCAAAATGATGGTAATGTGAGTAGACGTTACAGCACAGGTCACCCCAGAGTTACAACGGCGAATGAGGACCGGCATTTGGCAGTTACTGCCAAAAGGAACAGGCGGAGCACAGCCTCAGACCTGTCTCGTCAGCTCTCTTCAGCCACTGGTACGACAATTTCAAGGCAGACCGTGTACAGACGCTTAGGACGGATTGGTCTATATGCTCGTAGACCTGTCAGATGCTTTCCACTTACTGCAACTCACTGTCGCCTTTGGTTAGCCTGGGGTAGAGAGCAGGCATTGTGGACACCGCAACAGTGGGCTTGTGTGATGTTTTCCGACGAGTCCAGGTTTAGCTTGCAGTCTGATTCTCGCCGGACTTTCATATGGAGAGCTCCAGATACCCGTTACCACCAAGAAAACATCATTGAACGACATCGTTACGGTAGTGCAGGAGTGCTGGTTTGGGGTGGAATTATTCTGGGTTCCAGAACTGACCTGCATGTTCAAATTGGAACCATGACAAGCCAAATCTATCGGGACGTGATTCTGGAACAACATGTACGTTTGTCTCGGGGCGCCATGGGCGCACAATTTGTGTTTATGGATGACAACGCCCGTCCTCACCATGCAAACATCGTATGCGAAGGCCTTCAGTCGAAGGATAATACCCGTAAGGACTGGCCAGCATTCTCACCGGACTTGAATCCAATAGAGCACGTGTGGGACATGCTTGGCCGACGAGTTGCAGCCCGTCAACCTCCTCCTATATGTCTACCGGAACTTCGGAAAGTATTGCTTTTTGAGTGGTGTAATATCCCCCAAGATCAGATCGATAATTTGATACTCAGCATGCCTAGGCGTTGTACGGACTGTATTCCATCGTCTGGGAGACATACAATGTATTAACAAGCATCCCAACCATGTAATATTGGTTTTTTGTAAATAGGTTTTTTTTGTAATTTGCTCCAGGGAGAAAAAATCGCAATTTTTTTAATAATATCAAACATATAGCATCTTTTTTTGCCCTTTACCTTTTGTTTAATAAATAAGCTTTACAAATAAGTCAAATTTGTTTGGCTTCTAACTCTTCCTTTGCCTGATTTTGCATTATCCTTATTTTATGGACATGAGTGTAGAAACCCAGCCTAGAAAGCGGCTAGTAATTATAAAGAAACGATTTATATTCAGTTCTATGTGGTGTGTCTTAAAACATATTTGATCATAATTAACATAATTTGTTCACCTCTAATGTTTTGGAATCTCTGCTAAGGCTTCCTATGAATTTTTTTTGGTTCTCTCTGTGTCTAACGTTAACGCATATCAGTTTCCCTTAAAACGTCCTGCAAGAAGACATTTCTCTCTTTCGACAAGTAGTCTTCACGTATTTTGCAGTAATCTTAACAATCCAATCTAAGCGTAAGAATAGGAAATTCCAATTTCTGCAACATACTGGGAGCTCACTGCTTATTCATTACGCTTCCTTAATTTTAAAAAAAAATCTAAAAGCTTTCAGATTTTATATTACGCTCGAAGGGGTGCTTTTTTCATTTACACATATATACACATTTAGAGAGCATTTCGGCTAACGCCTCTTTGGGTTAAAAATATTTTAAATAAAATACACAATAAAACAAATTCGAAATTCGGAGTTCCAGGTATCCATATTCGGATGGAGGACTACGTTATTCAAAATTCGATGGCTTTAGGTATCGTCGCTTTTTCACAATGCGAAAAACATGCATACGTTCGTGCAAATTCTTCATTATTAAATTCCTTTAAATATAATACAGGGCGATAATATTTGGTGGCAACAATTTGAAAAGTGAGTCAGACTTTTATGATGCTTCAACGCAAAATTCCGTTTTGAGACTAATAGTCCTTCTAGGGTAACGCTCCTTTGGGTTAAAGATATGTATATGATTCTTAAAAGTTTTAATATTTATTTTAACATTTTTGAAATTGCGAAAAGTTACTGGTTGTAAATGTAAAAATTTAATTGTATACAAAACGATATATTTTCTAATAGTTTACATATTCAGATATGAAATATCCTTTAAAATATTAAATACATAACATAGTTTATTAATGGGTTTAATAAATGCTCTCATCTTTAATAACTAATTAAAGAAATGCCTACTACCATTCCATAGGCTAAAGAAGAAACGTTTAATTATATGCAGTCCACATGTATTAATTTTACGCTTATTTAAACAAAACACTTCAGGAAATTGTAGCATTCGTTTAAAGAAGCTTTCTGGCATCAATTACGTGCTTTCCGATTAAAAAAAAAAAAAAGCGCCTGAATCTATTTTTACCTCCGTAAGAAATTCTCAACAGTATTAATGAAGACAGTGAAACACAGTAAATTCAGCGGCTGAATTTATCTTAGCCCTAATGCCCAGACTACTAAAATGGCAGAAAAAGTATTGAGGGCCAAAGTTTTCTAGCTAAATACTAAATCGCATTCTTCATGCTTAAAATCTACTGACGTTAAACTTCCTTTATCAATGTTATTTTTATTCATAACTATCTCAAAACAATACGACAGAAAAACCAAAGTATATCTAAGTTTTTGACAATCATTAGCTATTACTGTATCAAAACACATATACACGAACACCATTTTTTAGCCCAAAGGGAAAGGCTATTAGGCTCAAAACAGCATTTTGTGGGGTTTCACTATAAAAGGGGAATCACTTTTTAAATCGTTGCCACCAAATATTATCGTGCTGTATTATATTTAAAGAAATTGAATAATGAATAATCTGTATAACTGCATGTATATGTTTCTCATATTGTGAAAAAACGACGGTATCTAGAGCTATCAAATTTTGAGTAATAATTCTCCATCCAAACACAGGCACCTGTAGGCCCGAATTTTGAATTTCGAATTTGTTTTATTATCTATTTCATATTTTGTAAAACTTTGAGATATTTTTGAATAACAAACTCAACTATTTCAAACCGAGCAATGGCAACGCTGTACGGAAAAAAACATTTTTATCACCAGCGCTCGAGACTGTCTATCGGGAATTCTAATGCTATGCTGTTTTTAAATATTTTGTGACATTGCTGTGAATTTGAATTATATATGCCTTAAGAGCGAAGAACAGGATATTTAATGAATAAATCTACCACAAAAAATGTCAAAAAAAAACGCCCCCTTTGGAAGTAATATAAAATCTAAAAACAGTCTTTTTTTCCCCCCACATTTAATGAAGATTGAGCCATTTTCAATGTCCGTGAAAAGGCAAAAATAAATGCGAATCAAATTTTCATCTAAACCTATATGTAATGACACTAATATATCAATATTACAGTGCATATATATATATATATATATTGCTGCGTGCAGTGTAATGGATTTAATGCACATAGAATCGATCATGCTTTATAGAATTTATTTTTCCGAAAGAAACACTTTCTATGAAAATACTCTTAGAGTTCTTCTCAAAAGAGATTACAGTCAGTAGTTGCCCCTTCAAACTGCTAATAATGTTGAATACAACGCAATGCAAACTGCATGCAAAGAACGAAGCTCGTACGCGAATCTTTCAATACACCGAAGTCGACTCCGAACTAAAAAAGTGAGAACTGATGCTCTCTCTGCTGTTATATAGTTTTCCTCCAGTCATCGAGGAATTTCCAGTATCTTCCAGTTTTCGAAATTAGTGGAAGGGATATACTGTTAAAATTGCATATAAGAGCCAGATAGAGTTACAGTTACATATAGGCATCGATTACATTACCAATTACAGTTAAACCAGGATCGAACCAAAATTTCGCCAGATGAGCCCCAAGTTTGGAGACTTAGAAAGATTTCTTGCCAAATTTGGCGAAAAAAATGAGCTGTCAGTACCTTGGAAAACAGAATTAATACAAAAACAAAACCATAATCAGTAAATATTAAATAATACATAACAGTTGGTATTTCCTTAGTCTACAGAGCTGCGTTTTCTGAATCGTATCTGGATGAGTTGCAAAAGAAAGCAATCAAAGAAATTATTTTCTAAAATTTAAGATAAAAGTAATTAAATAAGAAGATACTGCATAAAATTTTAAAAAAAATTAAAAAAACATTTTTTAATGCATTTGTCAAGATGTAATCTGTTCTGAAAATGACTGAAATGAATGAATGTATATTAATGTGCAAAAAAAATAATAATAATAATTCAAATAATATGATAAAAACAAAAAATAAAATTATGAAACAAGATGGGAATCTTTTGTTTTTTTAACTTCAAAAACTAGTAACTTGGAAAAGCAATGACGTACAATGGTAGAAGTTACTAAGATATAACTGGAAAAACCAAAATTACACAAAAGCAAAATTGTCTTAGTTTTGCGAATGCGAAAATAAAAAAAAATGCAATGATAAACGACTTAATTTCTTAATTGTTTACCACTGTATTAAATTACCAACTTATAAATAATAAATTATAAATTAATTACAAATTATTAATATATTATTAATTTATATTATTATACGCAATTAAAAATTATTAAGGGGTGTTGGAAGCCAAAAATCTTCAAAAAATATTGATTTGGGATTTTTGCATTTTCAAATTCTCTACACGTTTAGCTTTCTAAAAATACTATACTTTAATCTCTATGAAAATTAGAACTTTAAAAAAATCTAGTTTTATTCTATCATTGAATGCTTTGATAAATAAAGAATTTTATATAAAAACGCGTTTTTCTCAGAACGTGATTTTTTTATACTCGATGTACCTTTTCTCAGGAACTACTGCTCCCAGGTACCTAAAATTTTTATGGCTTTTTTATTATATTTTCTAATATTTAATGAAATGAGCTTTTTGGGATAAATTAAGATAAAAAAATTTCACAAATTTTTTCGCGTGAGAAAAGTGCTAAATTTTACTATGCCTAATAAAATAGTCAGTAAATTAGTCTAAAATTTAAAATGTTTCAAAAGCTCATTTCAGTATAATCAGATAGGTGTACGTTAATTACACAATAAAAATTTCAAGAGTATATCTACAGTAGACTTTGAGAAAAGGTACATCGAAAATAGCCAATTTAACATTGTAGGTATAGAGGGTTCTGACACCCCTTAATAAATTACGCAACTTAAATATCCAAAAATCAAATTTCAGTTTAGATTTTTAAGAAATAGCCAATAAAGAAACCCAAAAGAGGGGAGCAAAATATATATGTATATTATTTACGTGATATTATTCCATAAATTAATCACTGTATTATTCTTTAACAGAAATTGTTTACAGTGTCCTTTTTTCTAACTGGTAGGTTTCAGTTTGAATATTACGGCTTTTACGCCCTAACCTAACTGCAAATTTACGTAGTCGCGTAGTACGTTAAGTTGGGAAGACATTGTATAAAAATTCTCAATATTCCATATATCAGCACTTCTTCGGTAGAGACGTATCTTTGCTCTTGGAGAAGAAGAGTCCATATCCTATCACTCTCGAAATCGATAAAGTTTCATTCAAAATCTGGGATAGTTTAAGTTTTCACTTTTATTTAATTTTAAATAAGATATTTATTTAAACTAACCATTCTTAAAAATGAATGACGTCCGAAGGATTAGTACTCTTGAAAAAATCTAAGGAGCACGCTAATTCTGAATTATGTTTATATGAGATTCTGAATATCAGATGATGTTTTTTCCTTAAACTGTCCAGTGACCAAGTGGCTAAGACCACCGAATGCTCGTAGTTCGACCCGGCTTCGCATCCAGGCGAACGGGTTGGCTTTCGTGTTTTTCCCTACGTGTAGCAATTTCCTTCAAAAGTCCCCCACTCAGGTATCCATGTTCTTAGACAGAGAGTCTTTGTGTGTTTTGCGCCATACCTGAACATTGATTAACCTTCTAAAGTCATTAATCTAACCTTCTAACCCATTAATCAATAACAATTATGCCAATAACCAGTTAGTTTGGTTATATTAATGCCAATAAGTTAATATTTTTAATTACCAATAACCAATAAATTAACCATTAATCTAACCTTCTAAAAATTATATTCGGCTTATGTATGCAACTTAACATTTAGAAAAATATATTATGATTACTGATTATTTATCAGTTATAATAATATATTTTTTATCTAAATATATTTATATCTTGGAGGAAAATATCTATTTTTACTTTTGGAAATGGTTTACCATTTTTATCTTAATAGAAAAAAGTGTTTACTAAATGTTCCAGAAAACATGTATTTTTTTAATTTAAAAATTTTTTTACCACTTTTATCTTAATAAAAAAACATCTTTACTTAATTTTCCAGAAAGCACGAAGTTTTACTTTCAGAATTTTTTTTGCCATTTTTACCTTAATAGAAAATATCTTTATTAATTCTCCAGAAAATATGTATTTTTATTCCTAGAATTGTTTTTAGCATTTTTATTTGAATAGAAAATTTCTTTACTTAATTTTCTAGAAAATATGTAATTTTACTTTTAGAAATTTTTTATCATTTTCATCTTAATAGAAAACATCTTTACTTAATTTTCCAAGAGGTATTTATTTAGTTCATGTGATGTATTTCGCGGAATATAAAGGTCTTAAGTAAAGATAACTACGCGATTTTTAAGACGTTTTACAAGGAAAAAAATGGCTTGTATTTAAAACATCCTAACTTAACATCAGTTTGATATGTGTAAAATGCTCTGCTGGAAAAATATGAAGTGATCTTAACAGAATACCTTGAAGCGGAACTGACTGAGCATGTTTTTTTTAACAAAGAGATGGTAAATTAGCTTAACATATTTTTTAAAAATTAGGCTGAGATGGAGATGGACATTTGAATGAATATAGTCACATATTCTGATCATTATATTCTTTCTACTGATTACTCTCTACTACTACTCCAAAAAATCTTACATTTAACGAATCTTTGACAGGCCTTTAATAATATAAACTCATAAATGAGACCGCCTTTTACAACAGCCTATGCGGATCTAACCACTGAGCGTAAATTGCCGCATTAAGGCAGAGCTTCCATCCCTTCGTTCTCATCTAGCACCATCCCTAAACACGGAAGTTACCCAGATAGTTTCCCAGCTGCAGAGGACGTTTCATGGGTACAGCCTTCACCCTCGCTTAAAAAACGGCGCTTAAATTTATCAAATGCAAGCGAAATCGGCATTCTGTCATCCTCTCTGAAGCCAGAAAGAATCGTGGATAGCGGGAGGGAAAACTGCATATTCATTAAAATCTTTGTTCGCCGATATACATAATATCGATTCCTTCAAACTCACCTTGTGACCCGGATTCCAAGATGGCGGCATTCTTCAGAGTGTTTATTTAAAAGACTTGTGTCATCCTCAAAACAAAAAGGGGCACATAGCGATCGATCATCTGCCACAGGGATATGGCAAGCGTCTAAATTCTTCCTTTCGAACTTCTAGTTGGGAATAAATACTTACACATCGAAATCGTTTTGTTTGCGGATGCAAATATTTGACGGGAGATTTTTTTTGTTGGCGACGGTTGGCTGCTTACCACAAGGCGAGAATCGATCGCCAAAGGCTGCTCTTTCGCCAAAGCAATCGAAGAGCAAACGAAGCGGGAAGATTCCGAATATTCGAGAGGATGAGGAGCAACTGAATTTGCTCTGATGTGAGAAAGTATCTTCCAGATATCTTTAAGTGAGTATTTTTCTTAATCAGTAGTTTTTAACCTTTGCTAAATCACACTCAAGCAAGATTTAAATCAAGAGTTAACAAGTTAAATCAATAAGCATTTAGTATCTTTCCTTACGATAACCATCAAGGTTTTATAAAAAAAAAATTTCAAAAACACAACTCTTTTGAAACAATTTATCAAACTAAATGATGTCACAATGACTATCATTCTTAATTCCAGATATGCACTTGTATCGGCAGGAAATACAGGATGGTAACATGTTGTCATTTTAGATAAAATTTTGGCTCATCATTTTATCTCGCAAAAGCCATATGTTGCCGTGTTACTTCTCAATTATTTGGTTGCAGGGACGTGTACAGAACTTTATTTTGTGAGTGTCTAAGAAATCTGAAGAATCTTAGACCATGATATACAGTTATTAGAAAAATCGCTCAAAAATTTGTTTTATTACGTATTTGAGCATTGTAAAATAAAATACTATTTGAATGCTTTCGAGCATAAAGGAGAATTTAAAAAAAATAAAATATGTCAAATTTTTAAATTAACTAAATTTGCAACTGATTAATGAAGTAATTTAATTCGTTAAATTTCATAAATGAGTACAAAAATAAATATTATTAAACTAAGCCTCCAAGACTGTATTACAATTTCATTGTTTATTAGTTTCAAAACTATTTTTCAATTAATTACTGACTTAATTTTTAAAACATTTTCACTTAAAAAGACAGAGAGAGAAAGAGAAAAAAGAAAAATGACTTAAAAATGCCTTTGGAGGTCGGGGTGGAGGTAAACTAACAAATTGATCAAGAATTTATTCGTTATCTGAATATTCCAACGAATCGATAGTAAACAGCAAATTTATTTAAGCGGAATCTGACGGATAGAAACAAATAAGAAAAACGGAACAGAATAAAAGAACGAAATTCGTATTTCGAATCCCTTAACTACGATTTTAATCAATTAGGTATGGGAAAACTTTCTTCTGTAGTCGCAGCAATAATAGGAAAAGTAATTCATGCTTTAAAAAATGTAAAAAGAATATAAACATTAGGAATGTAAATCATGTTAAACTTCAGTAGGTTCAGAAACATTTATGGATATCTCCACTTCACGAATCCATTTCTAACTATATATAATGAATATTCTCTTTGAACTACCTAAAAAAGTGTTTAAAGCATAAATCCTTCTAGTAAAATTTGACAGCTATCTCCGTTGACAAAAAATATCCATAACGCAGAATCCTGGAGAAACGCATTGCAGTGGGATAATTGTTTCCTTAAGAAACTGGTAACAATCCTGTCTTTCCTCAACATTCGAAGAAGGCCGGAACTGTAAATATACATTTCCGTAACTATTTTTGCAAGTATTTCATTCTAGGAATACGTATTCAAGAAAATATGTCAAAAAAGGAACCTGGTATTAAGAAAACCGAAAATTAATAAGCTTCGCCATTTTTCAGTCAGCTAAAATTCGCCTTTTTTTGGGCGATGTAAAATAATTTTTTCCTTTTTTTAGGATATCAAAAAGAGAAAGTGTCAAAGAATTTTATCTTTTTTTTTAGGAATTCAAAGAGATAAAAGTCCTTTATGAAAAGAGTAGTTGAATAATACTACATTTTTGGACAGTCAAAGCAATACAAATTTTAACTTTTCCGAATAGGCAAATAATTTTAAACTTGTTTGGAGAATCTTATTTTAGGGAAATGGAAATATATTTTATTCATTTAGAAAATCAAATAATTTTGCTTTTTCCGAGATCCATGAAGGTGTCTATCTCCATTAAATGCGCCATTAAATGGCAGGAATTATTTTATAATTAATCGAAATTAAATAACATATACGTTCTAAATATTTCAGACATTAAAGAAGGAATTTATAAACATGTAATATTTTATCCTTTCTAAAATTCTGGTGGATAATTTATCCGATAGGCGAAGAGGATAGTGTCAAGAACTTAAAACGTTTTCAGTTAAAAACACTGACGAATGGATATGTTTATAAGAAACTAAAAATACTAATTCTTCCGCTTTTGTTGATAAAGATAGGAAAGTGTTTCGCTTTCTTTTTATTTCCTTGTACGAAGTAAAGGAAGCATTGTAATTGCGAAAATTTTTGGGTATCATATTTCAAAATAAATATCCATTTTGACCGCTCTCGAATCCATTTAAACAATGTTTTTGCGTCATATTTGTACTTACGAACAGAATAAAGGACAGAATAAAATTGATTCAGAAAAGTTTATTTTTGTGAAGTTTGTACGTACATACGTACGTATGTATGCATCTCGCATAACTCAAAAGCGTTGCCTGCTCAACAATTATTCACTTTATGCAACTTAATTTAGTCTTAAAAAATTCTTTGAAGTTTTTAGGATTAATTTATGGATTATTAAATATTTTTTCATGTATTTAGATGCTTGCTCTTAATTTGCATATGCTTTCTAAATTTGAATGCTATTGCAAATTAGTTCGCAGCTATAATTAATCTTTTATTTGTTTGTTTACAATTGAATTTTAATCATTTAAAATTTAAATCAGCTTTATATGAATGAGATACTGTTTTTGTAATTGTTAAATTTAAAGTTCATCCCTTGCAACAATGGCCCAAGAGAATTATTTAACTTTACGTTAGTTTCTTATGAATTTTTTTACGTTAGTTTCTTATGAATGTATGTATATATATATATATATATATATATATAGTATATATATTCATTCTATTACCCACCTCGGTTAGCTCATTTTTTTATTCTTATATGCTGGTAAATTGTGCATTTTTTGCTTTGAAAGTGATTGAATTATGTTGTCTTATGTTCCGGTTAAGGTTTTTATGCCTTTATTTAATTTGCATGCAATAGTTGCAGAATTATCAGCAATTTAATAGTTGTTTAAGTGCCACTAACGGAACCGCTACTTCTTTACATTTGAAAACTGTTAGTAGAATAGTGTAGTTAGTAGTTAGTTAAATGTGTAGTTAATAGTGTAACTGTTAGTAGAAGTTAGTTTCTGCACCTTCAGTGTCTTTTTGCCGAGTGGAATCAAAAGTAAACTTTCAGTTTTATTCACCGAAAAATTTGCTTTCTTGTTTCTCTTTCTTCCAATGAATAAGCAGGGGGCCAGGATTAAAACAAAAGAGCAGATCATTTTTTTTTCAAAAATTGTTATGTACGTACTTGCGATTACTCTGTCTCTTTTATGAAATTATATACATATATATATGATGATATTGTTTTTGCAAAGATGAAACCAAGAAACCAATGCACATTTTAGTAATGGCCGAGAAAAACTGCTGCGAAGACTGGAGCGAAAATCACAACTCATTTGATGTCTAAAACATCTTTTTTTTTATTTTTAACAGGAAAAGTTATTCAAAAATACATTTTTGCTTAAACTGGTATAATTCTGGTGGAGCTAAACCCGCCCCACAATTTCTGTATACGCAGTTTACATTTTATGTAATAGAAAAAGAAGTTTAGCGAAGAGAGGCGAGTTTTCTCGGCAGAACAAGCAGCAAAAGAATGTGCATATACCGAGTCCGGAGTACATATAATTTCAAAGCGCTTTGTTTTAATCCTGAATAGCTGTTCGGCAAAAAATTTCGTTTTATGATTTCTGCAAGGAAAGCTTGATCTAACATGGTACAATATGGAATCTTGAAGAAAGGATGTATGCAACTAAAAGAATCGTTCCAATGAAATTTAATTTGGTAATAAATTTCTTTTATATTTTGATATCTTGCGCATATATATATATATATAGATAGATAGATAGAGACAGAGAGAGAGATAGAAACGTTACCATTAAAATATAAATTATTATAATATTTATTATACGTTATATTACCTAATTATTTCAAAAAAATAAATCATGAAATCAGTTAAAGTATGTAATAAATCCCAACTCCACGCTTCAACTAGTTATTTTATAGGATAACGATCTTCACCGCTTTAAAGTGGGAAACAACCGACATGATTCATCACCCTCGTTAGTATTACTGATATGTAGGATGATTTTAATTAAAGCTTTGAATCCAGAAGCCTGTAATGTGATATGCCGCCTTTGGTCAGAAATTGCGTAACCATTTTCAACGCATATTAAAGTGTTATATAATAGTAAAAATACTGACTTTAATGCTTCATTTAATAATATGGAAAATATTACTTACATTTACACGCAATATTTTGATAATTAAGGATAATTGTTTGAACTTAATATATAGATAAACTGCATAGCCCAATATTATCTTGGAGTCTCAGAACATCAGTATTCATCATGTATCATCTCAGTCCATGATAATGAGATGCTGGTTGAAAATTTAATGTTAAATAATGCCATTAGTAATGTTGTAGAGACATTAGGTTATTTAGAAGCAGGAGAGATGAAAAATGAGCAACACCTTCGCTGGGACTCGAACCACATTCCTCTGGAATATGCGCCCAGGGTGCTACCACTACACCACCAAGGCATGCGAAGAAGGTAAGAGAAATACCTTATAATGTGCGCATAATTTGTTCGCAAGAATGCAGTGACTTAATAAGCCTTTGATGTATCATGTTTGGAAGACCGTGTTTTGGAAGACAAAATGTTGTACAGAAGATCTGCAGATTGCCTCTTAATGAATTGGATGTTCATGAGAAAACTCTAAACAATGTTTGAAAATTCAAGTTAAGAACATAATTTTAATTTCAGAAAGTCTTATTCTGAAGCCTTGGCACACAAATCCTCAGAATAAGATTAATTTGAAATAAAAATCCTCTTTTTTAGCTTGAATTTAAAAATATTCTCTACATTTTTAGGCTTTAGAATATTATTATTACAGTCCGAATTACCATAGAGTCCGTTTCCCAGTACCTGAAGTTGACAGAGGACAGAGTAACACCAAATCAATTTTAGTTATTATCATAAAAATAACCGATAAATGATTTTTTAATCGGAAACAAGAATCCGCTGTATAACCTAAAACAGCTACATAACAAAAATATATAATGCCGGATATAAAGAAATAGTTTCGGTAGGTTGCTATTGCTAAAAGTTTAGATACGCCTGCCTTCTTAGCATGCCTTCGTGATGTATTGGACAGCACACTCGGCGTATATTCGAGAGGTTCCTGATTCGAATCCCGGCGAGGATATTGCTCATTCTACCTATCTCCTACTTCAAAATATCTAATGTCTCTACACTGGCGCTCGAACTAAAAATAGGTGGCGGATGATGATTCTCCACCACCAGGATTGGCGTCTGGGTCCAATAATCCCCAGTCGCCCTTTAAAAGAGGGAGTATATAAGGTATTTCGCCTGCCTTCTTAGCATGCCTTCGGGGTGTAGTAGTCAGGACACTCGGCGCGTATTCGAGAGGTCCGTGGTTCGAGTCCCGGCGAGGGCATTGCTCTTTTTTCATGTCTTCTGTTTCGAAATAACCTAATGTCTCTGCAACCAGTTAGAGATCTAAAAAATGCTTATGCGCGAGTGTCACTGTGAAATTTTTTAAATACACATATGTTTTTAAAGTTATACTTATTCAATGTTAAGAGTAGTTTCCTCCAGCTTTAATGCACTCCTGTAGGTGAATTTTCCAAAGAATAAAAGCCAGAAACCGTTCATTCCTTTGATTCGATGAAAAAATGCATTAATAGCCTCATCAGTCTCTTCTTATAAATGAAAACGATGTCTACGTAAGTTCGTTTTTAGATTACAAAATAGCCAAAAGTCACACATAGCTAGATCAGGTGAATAAGGTGGCTGTTCTACCACTTTAATGTGTTTTTTGTTCAAGAAACTCAACTGTCAATCTTGCTGAATGAGAAAATGTATGGAGCATGAGTCTTCTAGCATGCCCTTCTCGAAGAATTTCTGGAAGACACTTAGGGATGTGCCAGTTAGCTGTGACTGTGTTATGTCCATTCAGCTTGATCTCTTTGATCAGTGCTGTACTTCTGAAGAAAATGATATGCATTGTCTTTTCACCACACTGTGGGCATGGGATCATCTTCAAAGACCCCCACTTTACTTTCTTGACGAATTAGAACGTCAAAATGGTATGTACGTTTCATCATTAGTTACGGTTTCAGAAATAATGCGGTGGCTACCATCTTTACGCAATTTAAGGGTTTCTTTACTCACTCTGATACTCTTCTCTTTTTAGTGTTCAGTTAAATTACGGAGAACCCAACAACAAACTTGTTTTTTCATATGCAATTCTTCATAAATAATTTTATGTACGGCATAAAATTATTTATGAATAATAACTTGAATGTGATATGATCCTTCTGTATCATTTGGTAGGTGTAGCGATTATCATCGATTAAGATTTTCCGTGCAGCAGACACATTATCCAGGATAACTGCTGAAAATTGCTTTCCTGTGTGTTCTTCATCCTGAAGAGAGTCGCGATATCTGTGAAATTCTGTAAACTATCTAAATATAGTAGTACGGAATGAAACTTCATTTTTAATGTTAATAGTAGACGGTAAACGCATTCTTCTTGATATAACCCCACTTTAAAATCACAGAGAAATGTGCCGCGATAATGTTTTCGCATCAACTCCGTTTTTCCTTCTGCTATAATTTATTCTACGCTAAACTGCTTGCAATCGGCCAATAAAAAATCGTCTGATAGGCTAAAATAATTCATATTTTCAAATCAAACCGTTAATTTTTTTTTCTGCCGCTTAGCGTCTGCGTGTATTTCAAAAATTTCAGAGTGACGTAACGTAAAATGCAATGTGTCAACAAAAAATCGATTTGTTTTAGAAATAATTTTGTACGCGAATCCAAGTACCGTTTTAGTAATCCTTGTTGTAGCAAATGATTTTGTTGCACAAAATAACATTTTGCATGCTGTATAATGCAGTTAAATGGTTTATTATACACGTATATTTAACTGCCTATCATTAGTTAGTTTTATAGAATAACTAATTAGTCTATGAAATAACTACTTGCAGCGTATAATTATGAATATATACACTTTCACTCACTTGACCATTTATTTCATGAAATATCTACGAATTTTAAGAATTGCGAAACAAGAAACGTCTTGAAGGTAAGCTTAATTTTAATAACAAATGTTGCATCAGTAGCATATTAAACTAATGCAAATGAAAAATCTTTGACAACTGACAAATTATTAAATTTTTCTTTTTAAATAACTTTGATATATCATTAATCCTCAACCTTATCTTGGGAAAGGATCATGTCACGGCATTTCCTCACGTCCTGTATTTGGTACAAACTCATTTTTCCCCGTTATAATCATTTTATAGTTTTATGAGTAGCATTTTGTATTATTATAAGCAATATTTTAAGTATTTTAAAGTTTTCAGGTCTTTAAAGTATAACCTTGTTTGAGATTGAGCCCTTTGCTGTCATAAGTTAGCGGACGACATCACTATCGCTCCAGCTACAAAGTATTGATGCAATGCGCTTCAGTTTTACCATACAAAGTTCTGTTATCTCTAGTAATTCCTTAATAGGAGACAGATATATTTTTAGACTTGTATAAATATAAAAATTCAAGTAGTTGTATCTTTCTGAGATTTCTATCTTTTATTTCATCCCTGACGCAAAGTTATGATTTCACTTATTTTATTTCAAATGTAATAAAAAATAAATAAAATCTGAAAGGTTTCAGATTTAAAAGGTCGCCCAAAAGGGTTAAGGTTTTTTACATTCTAACCGAACTCGCAGTCTACCAGTCAGGAGTTACGCTCACTCATTTTTTTTTGTCGTTTTAACTTTATTATTAAGCATAATTTTCTTCGCACTTATGACATATACAATTCAACAGCAAAGTTGCAGAAATTTTAAAAATAGCATAGAAGTATGCGTTTAGAATTCGATTCGACAGCAAAATATTTAAAAGCATCATACCTTCAGAAATTCTTGTAAACAGTTTGGCGCACTGGAGATAAAAATGTTTTTCCGTACAGTGTTGCCACTGCTCACTTTGAAATCGTTGAGTTGTTAATCAAAAATTCGTTAAAGTTCTATAAAATATGAAATAGATGAAAAACGAAATTCGAAATTGAAAATTCGGGATTTCTGGTGCCCATGTTCGGTGGAGGACTACGTTATTCGAAATTTGATAGTTCTAGGTACCGTTGTTTTTTCACAATTCACAGTTGTTTTCTCATGCAGATTTTTCGTTATTTAATTTCTTTAAATATAATACATGTCGATAATATTGGTGGCAATGATATGAAAAGTGATACAATGCATTTAAGTGTTTCATAAAATGCCGTTTCGAGATTAATATTTCATTCGGCACTAACGTCCCTTTTGGGCTAAAAATTGGCAACAGACAAAGTCTGTTAACTATCAGTTATGCGTAAAAATGTATTTAACAAATATATATTTATATTATATGTAAATATATTTAGCAAAAGTTATTGACCACATTAATGATGAAATCTATTTTGTAACATAATAATTGTTGAAAAGGGATTAAAATCAAGAAATTCAAAATTTTAGTCTCTTATTTGCATTATGAAGACGCTGCGTTAAGTAATAAAATCAAGTGATTGGAGATTGAGAGAGTTTATATTCATCCTGTAAGGGCTGGTAATAGTTATTTCTTTGCATTAGTAATATCTCTTTTTCATCCAAACAGCAGAAATATTAAATAAAAAAAATCGGATGTGTACACTACATGACTTTCTTGAACAGAATATTAAATTATACACATTTTTTTCATTTAATTTAAACTTATTGGATTGAATTAAATCTCTTTCGTGTCCATAGCGCATAAACCACAATAGAATTAATACACTCTTTAAAACTCACTATATTTTTTTACCATATCGACATTCTGGCGCTAGGTTCACTTAACAGCGTTTCATCTCATTCATTTTATAACTCAGAATACACAAAAATTATGCAAATCATCTGAAGAATTACCTAATCTTTGCTACATGTTCTGTTCAAATACTGTAATAAATCTAAAACGATGTATAAAAGAAATTAAACAAAGAAAGAAAGAAACAGTTTTTCACAGACGATTCAGTATTTCTCATTCAGTTAATTTCATTCTCACTCCGCGACAAGGCAAAAATACATAAAAACTCAAAATATCTATATTAAAAATTACAAAGTAAATCTTAAAGACGTACCTGTATTTCCTGGAATAAGTTCCAGAATGGATTAAGCATGATTTAATTCGCAATATTCAAAGAAGGTGTTATCCTTGTTGTTGCGAAGCTTAGGTTTTCTAGATTGGCAACAAATCCCCTGTTCTTCTAAGTTTCAATTGTAAACAAATATAACTGCCATGGGAAAAATGATTAGGTTTAGTGGCACTTAAACAACTTTTAAATTGTTAATAATTCTACAAATCTTGCATGCAGATTTACTAAAGGCATAAAAACCTTAACCAGAAGATAAGAACAACATGATTCAATCATTTTTAAAGCAAAAAATGCACAATTTATCAACATGTAATAATAAAAAATCTGAGCTCACTGAGCTCGAGTGGAATAAGCCACAATAACAGTGGAAAACATTGTGAGGACAACTTATGGGAACGAGAAATCTGAGTCGAACCAGCTACCAGCTCAGTGTGTTAACCATTACATCAAAAGCCCCAGCCTTAGAGAACTGGATTTAATTATTTGTTTACGATAAAACACGCTGAGGTTTAAGTGGAAGAATGCCATCCGGGAGGACTTTCCAAAGAACACTACATCGGACTCACCGCCTATCCCTGATAAGTGGGAAATCGGGAAAGTACCTTTGAGACAGCCTATTCATCGGCAACAGAATTCGAGTCAATCTGGTAGTGTTGAGCTGCTACATCCACTCTGTCACTATCGGCTTGCGCACAGGGGGAATGCCATATAATCCATTACGATATTTAGCTATATTTTTAAGTTATCTAAGCTCGAGTTTAGCAGTATGCATTTACTGAGAAAGAGATCGTGTTTCTAAGTTACTTAATAACTAGAACTCCACTGACGCCTGTCAGTTGTTAAGGTGCAAAAGCCTCTGGAACGGTGGTGGATTATATCAAGTTCCTCTCCCTGCAACTGAACAAGCTAGCTGCGTGAGATTCTATGGAGTTTTTTATGCGTAATAATGATAATAAAGCTTAGACCTTTCTCAGAAATGTCTAGTCGATCTAGACTTCAATGTGATTCATTCCCATGATCCTTCATTTCCATTAATTTTAAAAAATCGGAAGTTACTGCACAACAAAACATCATCTATACGAATTTATTGGATCGGATAAACTTCAAATAAGCAACCTAAGTGTTTTCGGTTAATTAAAAAGGGAAATCTCTAATTGTGTTAAGCAAAAGCATGTGATACCTTATTTACACAGCCGTATTACAAAACATTGCAGCTCTCGATCTGATCAGAAATGTGGTTAACGCTGACGGTTACAGTATCGTGGGCCCGGGTTCAAATCCCAGAGATGGTTTGGTTTATTTGATTATGGCAAAGCACTCGAGGGCTATCTGCCTAAGGGAAAGAATGCCTTCGTGGAGGACTTTCTAATGAAAACTGACCCGTATACACGTTACACATGGGGGTAGAGAACACAGAAACAACCATGCAGCTAATCTGTGCGCCGGGATCCGAACCCTACCTAATCTGTGTCCAGGACCGAACTACACCTATTAATCCCGGAGAAGGCTTGGATGTTTAATTGTACACTGTCTGTTTGACGTAGATACAAAATAGTATCTATATCAGTTATCTTGTATTTCAATTTTGTTATCTTGCTATGTTTAACACATTGTACTTCATTGTTCTCATAGGCATTGGGTCTGGGCATTCGGGGTTGGCTCTCGTGCGGCCCCTACATCAGGGCTACTCTAGACACTGGTGGACGTGGTGCTGTACTGGTTAAACTTAATAGTAAAGGGACACTGCCCACGTCCACCGTCACTTGTCACTTGTCTGTTTGACATGGGGGCACTGTCAATGCTGGCGAGTCGAAAGCCCTTTCAACAATCTTAATGATAGGAAAAAAGGTGAGGGAAGCCCTCGGTGAGAAGAGGTGAGATGAGGGCGTCCATTCTCTTTGTGGTGCACCCTGGACAACGCTCTCGATCATGAGGTGGCTAAATGATCAATGGGTACTGGCCATTCTCTACAAATAAATTAGGTTACAAGTGTCTAACCATCTGAAATAACGTTAACAAAGCAACTACTTTCTTTTTGTATATATTGTGTTTCCATTAAAAGTAAGAAACTTAGGTTAGGTTATATTATTTGAATATGGCAAAGCACACCACGGCAGCCTATCTAACGACCAGAACACCTTTGTGGAGGACATTCTAAAGGAAACTGATTCGTTTTTACCTTTGACATAAAAAAACCCTGAAAACCAACTATGCAAGAGACCGTTAGCCTGGATCGAACCCAGGTCAAAATCCCAGTATTCATCGATCTTACACTTTCGGCCACTGATATTTAAAATAAGAAATCTGAAAGGAGTTTCCAGCTCCAAAAATCCTTTTTTTGACATACTGAGAAATCAACGGCTGGCCGGTGAAAACAATTCTATCTGGATATTCTGCAAAGTCTTTTCATAATTTCTTGGAATCTTTGATGTTCCCCTTTTCGGCTGTTTAGCTTTCTACACAACGTGAATTTTAATTGGCATAATGCAATGACAAACGGAGACATCTGATATCATTTATAGGAGAGAGATTTATTTCTTAATTCACTATTATAACATATGATATACTTACACTGTAACGCACGTACCATTTGCCTCTGAAGAATGCAACAGTGAAAAATATTGTTGCTTGAAAAGTTCCAAATGAATGGTTGTCAGACTCACCCATGCAATGTTGTTTTTCATCTGCGCTTCAGTTTAAGCGGATTTTTATTTTATTTATTGCTTCAGGTATGAACACCTTTACGTACAATTTGGTTTCAAAATGGTGTAAGCTAGAATACAGTAGTCTAAAATGAAAGTGAAAACACTATATTCCTTTTCAAAACAAAAAGTAAAGAAAACCCGGCATCATCAATTCTCTCGAGATAAAAGAGGTAAAGGAAAAAAATTCGAATAAATAGAATAAATTCAGTGTGAAAACGAGACGACTGAAGTACAATCGCCTGGGGAGTATACATTTCGTTCCGCAAAAGGAAACCACAGGCAAGTGACTTCAAAACTTATCTCTTTACCTATTTCCGCATA
>KK117946.1:102796-124783 GCA_000611955.2 Stegodyphus mimosarum | reverse complement strand
ATTCGGCAAAAATATTAATTTATTAAAAATGTAATGCATAGTTCTATTTCTACAAATAATAGGAGCGCCGTGAAGTACTAGTTCTTATAATATTACTTTTTAACAGTGGTTTTTAATGACTGCAAAATTGTAATTTAAATCTCTTAAGCTGCCTATCATCATCTGTAAATATTAACTGCTATTTTTTATGATTGCTGTATTCTACTGAATGTTCTACTTTTTACGAACATTGTGATCTATGTTTTGCAAAAAGGCTTGATTTTTTTGTTGCTGTTGCTGTTATTTATTTATTGCTTATTATTTATGGCAACGCATGCGATGGCTATCTGCTGAGAGCAGAAATGTTTTCATGGAGGATTTTCGAAGGAAAAGTTCATACTTACATCACTCATGGGAAAATGATGAAAACTGCTTGCAGCCAACTCGAGATTTGAAATCGGGTCGAGCCACCAGTGTTCAGTGGTCTTATTTATTCGGCCATTTGTGGTTCCTGGCGGCTTATGTGTTATGGGTTACTTTAGTTATAGGATCTTTCTCTACCACATAAACTCTACTAGATATCCTTTCTCGCACAGGCGTGAAATAATACCAGCACAGAAGAAGGGTGAAAATAACCCTTTATTACTCTCAACTAGAACAGAAAGGCATGTACTTCGTGCTTTACAATAACACCGACAACTTGCGGTTGAACTTAAGAATCGTACCACATTAAATTCAACTCGAAACAATAGTGCTCGACTAGCATTTTAAGTTAAGGCTAACTAGGTTGACTCGACAACCTACTCGGCGTCATAAATATTTAAATGGCCAAAAAAGCGTATAAGCAACTCCGCGTAACAGAAAGGACAGAATCATAATGTGCGCTGGCTAGCGAAAACACGCTTTGAATAAACTCCAATATTCACCCATTCAAATACTCACTTCACTTAACTATAAATTAGCATCCTGGCGAGGAAATTCGTTGGGAAATTGAGAAGTTCATGAAAGATAACAAAAATTTGAATAATTGGTTAATTGAACTAAAGGACATAAGAGGACCCTACATAATATATTCAAATGCATAAGTTAATAAAGCATATTATTCTGTTACATTTCTATGTACCTTTATCCCCTTGCAACCTCGGCTAATACGTTGCAACATCAATCGCGGTTAACGGTTAACGGAAAACATCCGTAATAAGGATCGGTATTTAAATGTTCTGGTTTGATTTATTTGATTACGGCAAAGCACTCCAGAGCTATCTGTCTAAAAGGGAGGGATGCCTTCGTGGAGGGCTTTCTAAGGAAAACTGACTCATATGCACGTTACATATGGGAAAAACAACGAAAACTCCCATGCAGCCAGCCTTTTCGTGGGATTGGAGCCTCAGACCGAACTACCAGTGTTAAGCGACTTCACCGCTGGACCGCTGGTGGGCATAAATGAAATGCATTGTACTATGCATTACACATTTATGCTATATATATATATATATATTGCTTCTTTTACATACGAAAGAAAGGAATTTGATGTTTAATTATCCACAGATAGTTGAGTGAGTCTCTACAGTACAGTACTATATATAGTTTCAAGGGAAGAAAAGAGAGCGGAAATCGTGCTTTTCGTCAAAACCCTGCATAAGCTGTGAAATATCGATGGAAGTCGCGCATGCGGCATTTACTCTCGTGATCAGAAGATTATGTACGACTGGCTGCTGTTCTTTGTAAAATTATAGTCTCTTCTCGCTTGTCTAGCTTTTTGTAACTTATAACATGTTTATTTTGTAAATTTTCAAAAATTAATTGTATGCTAGAGTAAATGGAATAACGGAAACCACGTATGCTGAAGAATGCTCTTTGATAGTTAAAAAAAACTTTAATAAGTTGCATAAGGCATACTTTATTTATAAACTGTTTATTGCTTTAATGTTCAAAAATGCTTTGACGCCGTGGTTAAGGTCAAGACTGAAAAATAAATAAACAAAAAGGAAAATGAAACTGAGCTCACCCGAGATGGAAGGAGGGAATAAACTGTATTTTCTTGATACAGGAATAATTTAATCATTTAAAACGAAATAGTGAAAGAATACTGAACAAATTTGAAAGAAAATCTCAAATTTCAAAATTTAAGAAAAAGCAGATAGAAAACAAAAACTGAAACTCCTGTTGGATTGACACCCAAGATGGAACGCTATAGAAATTATAGTCGATGGCTTTTTGTGTTCTGGGTCTATTTTGTCTAAGATACATGCGTACATACAAAGGTAGGAAAAAAAAATGTCTTCTGAATCCATTTTTAAAATCCGTTTGGGGGAAAAGAGTCCTTTAGTCTACCCTTACGTACAGATGTCACGCTAAAACATCGTTAAACTGCATTCGGTAGCAGTCAAAATGGATATTTTCGTTAAAATATGATATCCGAAATTTTTTGCGATTACAATGCTTCATAGAAGGAAGTAAAAAGTCATTATTATTTCGTGAATGGTGGCGAAGAAATTTAAGCGTATATCCAAAATTAGTAACTTTCTATAGAATCTCCGTTATTTTCTGGCAATTATTTCTTTTCATTCCCTCATGAAATTTTTGTAAACGTTCTTGCAAGACTATCGCGCATTTCTTCCCCCCTTCCCAAATGACGTCAACAAACTTTCTGATCCAGAAATAATTTTCTAATTTGTGATTTCAGAAATCACTATCTCTGATTTTACGATCACTTCTATTAGGAAACATAATTCTCGAATAGGTAAATATTAAGCCATGCGCAATCACAATCTTTGAAAAATTCTTCGTAACTCCAGCTTATAATTATAATTACTCGTTTATTTGATCATGAAAAGCATTCTAGAGCTATCTGCCTGAGGAAAGGGATGCCTTTGTGGAGGACTTCCTAAGGAAAATCGGCTAGAGCTGCGCAAACTCGTCCTGTCATCAACAAGGTAAACCAATGCCCAGCACAACCGTTGCCTATTAGCTACAATAAAATTTGTGGATTTGTTTCAAGGTTTAATTAGCTCATCCAGACCTTAGATTTGTTTTGATCTGTAAGTTCAAATCAGAAATATTTGAAATAACATCGAAAGAAAGTAGAATGTATGAGGATCCATACATATATATACATACATATTTCATATACATACAAAAAAGACTGCTAACCTTCAGATAAATTTATCTCCTTCAAAATAATCGCCAGAGGAGCCTATACAATTTTTACAACATTTCTTCGGATCATTGAAACACTGTTCAGTGATTACGTTTATGAATATGCAATTCAGGTGAATTAATTTGTTAATGTGTATTTATAAACTGTATTGAGGAGTTTCCAAAAATGTGACAAGTCAGAAACAAAAAACATTTCCTCTCGTAATGATTATGGCAGGTTTTTTATGTACTTACACAGTAAAGGAATAACAGTAAAACACACACAAAAAAAAAGCTATCTGATCTGCGTATTTCAATTTTCAATTAAATACCTAATATAATTTCGAACTATAATTATGATTGGCGTATTCTCCGAACGTTTGAAACACAGAATACAAAATCATGTATTTAAAACCAGCAGTTCAAAATTATAGTGTTAAATTATACTGTTCAGAATTATAGTTTTATTATGGTAGTTCAAAATAGTTAAGACAAATAGTGCGGATTTGCAGCAAATATTCCCTTCCCCCTCATCTTCTTTGCTTACTGAAAAATATCTGATGTGAACACGACATGAACTTCTTGTATGGCCTATTAAATTATGCCTATTATTTCCTGCATTTCATTTAAACTTATTTCTCCGAATTTTATTACAGCTATATTTCTCATTCAGTCAATTCACTTCTCACTTCGCGGCAAGGAAAAAAAAAGTATAAAAACTCAAAACATCTTCATTCAGAATTGTACAATACAGAAACACTTAAAACACTAAACGGAATTAAAAACCGTTAAAAAAAGAATTTTTACAATTAAAATTAGAGTTTAAATTAATTAAAATTAGGCAGAAAGATTTTTCCGTGCACAAAACTTTTACCCCCACGAGGCAAAAACACACTGAAGTTGTGGAGCTGCTAAGTTTCAAACGTAAACAAATGGCGGCGTCGTTAGGCTTAGGGGAACTTAAACAACTTTTAAATTGTTGATAATTCTACAACTATTGCATACGGATTGACTAAAGGCATAAAACTCTTAACCGGAATATAAGAACAACATAATTCAATTACTTTTAAAGCAAAAAGTGCACAGATTACCGACATATAAGAATAAAAAAAAAACTGAGCTTCTTTTTGAGTTATGCGAAATACATACATACGTACGTACGCACGTACGTACAGACGTCACGAAAAAATATGTTCTAAGTCTATTTAAATCTCTTTCACAATCCGTTTTGCGGAAAAGAGTCCTTTATTTTGTCCGTACGTACGGGTGTAACGCAAATACATCTTTCAAATGACATCGATAGCGGTCAAAATGGATATTTGGGTTGAAATAAGGTACACTAAATTTTTCGCGATTACAATACTTTGTGCAAGGAAGTGAAAATAAACACCATGCTTACTAATTATTTTTTCTATGAATCATTTACCGTGATGTTTGGAAGTCTTATTTCTTAATTACTCTGTTTCTCGGCAATGGGAGTTGTAAGGTCCGACTCTGCCTACGTAGCTTATAAGAGTCTGGATTCCGCATCAGATGCCATCAAGCTAAACATCAAATATGATGAAACGCTAAAGAAATCATTACCGGACTGATTACGATTATACAATGGAACATCAAGTCTCTTATTTGAGAAACAGGCTTTGCAAAACGCTGGGAAGATAGACATGCCTTGTTTAGTGTGCGCCTGCCGTGATAGTATCTATGCAATTATGGAAAATGGTAGATGAACGATAATTGTAAGGATGGTATTTACAATGCTATAAAAAAAACTTTGTCAAAGTGTCATTCAAGGGCCGGTGACGCATATTTTCCCATCTAGGGTAAGAGACCTTTCAGTAACCTTTGTTGAAAAGTTTGCACTGTGAGCAGTAGAGTTATCATGGTTTATGATTTTAACTACGTGATCCAAGACCACGCTTATGTCTCGGGGAAAATTAGAGTAATATGTCGTTATAAGTTGAACAGTACCCGAATAGAGGCCGTTAGAAAAGTAAATAAAACGAAGAGTTTGTCAAGGAAAAAAGCGAATACAGTAAACTCCAAACTTACAGGATTCAATGAATATTAAAGCGTATTAAGATAATCACAAAAAATCTGAAAGTTTTCAGATTTTATATTACGTCCAAAGGTGCTTTTTTTAACATGGTATCTAAACTATAAAATTTAATTGAACAGCAATACCGCAAAATAATTTTAAAAGAGCACAGCTTTAGAATTTCCGACACACAGTCTCACCCGCTGCAGTTAAATTAGTGTTTTTCTCTTACAGTGTTGCCGTTGCTCGCTTTGAAATCGTTGAATTTTCTAATCAACCTCAATTCCTAATTTCTAATTCATAAATGCTTTACAAAATATGAAATAGGTCATAAAACAAATTCCAAAATTTGGCCTTCCAGATGTCCATATTCGAGTGGAGGATTACGTTATTCAGAATTTGATCGCTCTAATTACCGTTGTTTTATCACAGTGCGAGAAATATACATACATTCATGCAGATTCTTCATTAATTTCTTTAAATATAATGCAGGGTTCTAATATTTGGTGGCAACAATTTGAAACGTGATACAGACTTTTAAAGTTTTCATCGCAAAATGCCGAAACAAAATTAATAGTCCTTCTGGGGTAACGCGCTTTGGGCTAAAAATAATACACTAAACTTTATTAAAAAAATTAAGCTTGATTATCAAGCAATTTTTTTAAATTATTTATTTTATGCAAAGAAAATTCTGAAAAAACAGAAGGATCTAGCCCACATTTTCACTAGCTTGAACTCAAGACCGTTCTTTACGTTCTCTTGTAAATATTGTTCTTTCAAGCCATTTTTATAACTTATTTTCTTCATTTTCAATGGCATTTATTTTTGGTTTCAGTATTCATATAGTTGATGTAACCAAATGAACTTATTCTGTAGCTTACACTAATTCGCAATAATTCTGTAGCTTACACTAATTGAAATGGCATTTTTTGATTAATTATATTATGAGTTTATATCTTTTCTTTCAGTGCTTTGGAATTAACATTGATATTGATTTAACCTTTGACGCCGTTTTCGGTATTATCCCTGTAAAAAGGTAATTGACTGTAATTGTGTAATACATATATGTAAGACAAAATATATGAAAATATAAATTGCAATTTCAATTAGCAATAGCTCCTCAATGTTTAGTTTTAATTTGGTGTTTCCCCTCTCTATTCTAAGAATAGTAATCCTTTTCTGCACTGTGTCCATTTCGATATTAATCTGTATTATATGACCCTTACATAAAGCTGATGATGTAAATGGAACTAAAACAGCTAGTAATAATTTTACAGCTGTATTAATTATCTAATGAAACGCCTTGAGAACTGAAACTAACTCTACAATTAAGATTTCATCTTGAACACAAGTAACTTGCTTTTTACACTTCGCCTAGCTAGACTGCTGCTAGCTGCTGTCTTTTTACTACAAAGCTATCCAAAACTTAAAACGTTTTAAAATAGGCTAGAATGAGTGTCAAGTTGTTTGCGGCTGTAACATGTCTGCTAAATAAAGATGATTAGTTAATCTGCCTTAAGCGCCAAACTGCTCTTCATGTTGGATCACGATTCTACAGCATAAATACTTCTGCAACATCAATATTTCTCTGTTCAGTGATTAGAAAGTTCAGTGATTGTCTGCATCATTGCATATATATATATATAACTAGTCCTGCACGATAGCTGCAGGACTGAAGCAAATGAAACTTAAAGCATCTAAAATTAAAATTAAATTGGAATCAAAGCAAGGTAATTTGTCATCAGTATTATTAATTGTAACCGTGGATAAGAAGTAAACTGGATCTAAACATATCAAAATTAAAATAAGAATTCATCAGTAGAACAAACTCGAAAAATAAAAATGCGAAAAGGAAAAAATATGCCGAATTATAAATGTATAAAAATTAATTTCCTTTTACTGAAACTCTAATTCAGAACTCATCAGGTGAAAAGGAATTAAAGCTTCATAAAAGTCGATTGATAATTTTCGAATACATATTTGGTTCTCCTGGTTCATTTGAGATCAAAAACCGGAAAACAATTCAATTAAAATTTCATAAAATACATTAAAATACATTTAAAAACGAAAAATCGAATCTCAAATGTATCCAGAATTTTCCTCATGCGCATTCGAAACACTTGGAAAAAAGAATAAAACATAACTTTGTGCCAAATTGAATATTCAAAAAAACAAAAACACTTTACTTTATGCAAATTTACCATTCAAAAAAAAACTGGCCAAAGAACATTATATGTAAATCCGACTTTCAAAAGCATTTACAAATTAAAGAGCAAAACAAATATACTTTAAATCAAATTGCCATTTAGACAACACTAAAAAAATTGGATGGTCTCCGATTATGCGATCCTAAAATTTTAATGCCAAGAAAATGAAAACTTTTCAAAAGAGATTTTTATAAATAACAGAAAATCTAATCTGAGCTTTAAACAGCTAAAAACTAAAAATCTATTTGAAACAAAATTTGAACAAAACGTCAAGACGAAAAGTCCTCCCATCAACAAACACCAGATACAGACACTTGTTAGATAATAAGATCTAATCTATCCACTGTCCGAAAGATTTTAATTACAGAGCATTAAATAGTATCGATAAAACTCAATATCAGAGGTGAAAATTGGACACATCATGATTCCTTACTTTGGTTACTATTATGTGTAATAAAAATATAACATTCAGTTTTTTATTACAAAATATAAACTACTCTCATCCGCCAACATACGCACAGAAAAAAAAATATATAAATAAAGAAAGGAACGTATTTATCCAATGCATTTAATTATCAGTGCACTTCTCAAAATTTTTTACCAGATATTGCAAATGTAATTTATTTTAGGATCATGCTTGTCATGGACGTTGTTTATTAGTGTAGGAGAATTTTTACAGGCTTAAGCAATATAATATCTGAAAGCATCCTGTATACAGTAAAATAAGTATTTAGGCTCAAATATATATAATTCTGAATAGCACAGCTATTTTGAAAGAACGAACTTCAAAATTGCAGATTTTAAAATTTGATCTAAATGTATGAATTTATAAAAAGCATTTCAAGCCCCACCAGCGGCTGTGCAATTAAGATAGCTAAATACTCGTAATTTTGTTTTCAAAAATGAATATTATCGTCAAATTAAAGCATTAGCTATGGGTAATCCTCTCAGTCCTGTACTTGCTGACATTTATATGCACTATTTTGAGTTAAAATTATTTGATAAACTATCTTTTCGTCTCTGGATTCGTTATGTAGATGACACTTTTGCACTTTCTGGTGGTAATAAAGAAGATTTATCCTAGATTTTATCTATTATAAATTCAATTGATCCAGCCATCCAATTCACTCTTGAAATTGAATCCAACAATTCTCTCCCCTTCCTTCATATTCTTAGAATCCGCAATGAAATTGATTTTAGCACTACTGTGTACCGTAAACCCTTTGGAGTTTGTTTACCCCCCCAGGCTAAGTCATGCCACCCTGTTAAGCAAAAAATGGCTTCTTTTTACTATTATGTATTTCGCGCGCTCAAAGTTTGTTCCTCAGAATCTTTGCTTACCAATGAACTTAATTATTTGAGAGCAGTTGTCATTGACCGAAGATTTTCTCGCGTGATCATTGATAAAGCCATTAAAAAATTTTCAGATTCCCATCAAAGAAGAAATTCAACTGTTAAAAATGATATTAATGACCTTGTCGTGCTTCCATTTTATCCCTCTGTTAGTTATAAAGTTGCACGGATTCTCCAGAAATTCAATTTTCAAATCAGTTTCTCCCCTATCAATCAAATTCACGGTTCGACTCTAAAAGATTGTGTTTCTGACTTTAATTCTTAGGGAATTTTTAGTATATCGTGTCAGTGTGGCTTGAGATATATTGGCCAAACAAAAAGAGCGTTAAAGTTTCGTGTCAAGGAACAGGAATCTTATGTCCGAAAGAGCGAAATTAACAAGTCTTCAATAGCGTATCGTAGTTGGAAATTTAATCATAATTTTGACTTTGGATCTACGAAAATTATCCAAAAGGCTTCTTCCGTTGGTGAATTGGATTTTTTGAAGCGTTTCATATTCACAAAGATTTAGCATGTTTAGTGAATGATTTTAAGTTCAATCTAGTCCTTCCTAACGCTTTTAAAATTCTATTAACATAATTCTTGGTTATTATTTTTGCCGATAGATGCCGTTGCTCCTCGCGTATGGTTCTACCCGAGGGTATAAAAAGCTGTTACTGAGGTTGCTTTTCCCTTTCTAGAAGTTTCGTTCTCCTGATGAGGAGGGACCTGTAGCTGCTCTCGAAATCGATTGAGTGTTTTGATAAATGTACGCCAAATACAAGGTTGTTTCAGTGATCTTGACTTGTAATTTCATTTGGTTTGGGTTCGATTCCAAGCGAAAGGGCTGTCTGCATGGTTAGTTTTCTTGGTTTCCCTAATGTGTAACTTGAATACGAGACAGTTTCTCTCAGAAAATCCTTCCCAGAGGCATCCCTCCTCTTAGGCTTGTGGCTTTACCATATTCAAATAGCATAACTTCGAAAATTATTAGTCATATTCAATCTAAATACTAAAAACTAAAACTGATTTCTCTTATACTTAAATATTTTTTTCATTTGTAACCATTATCTATGGTTGTTGCTAAGCACTTTGCGTTGCAACGCAGTATTTCTGGCTTCTAAATTTTGCCGCGCGGTGCCTTCCTTAATTCTAAATATTTTGCTGCCTGTACATTCTGCCTAGCAGTGCAGCCGCATATATTACGCCGGCCTTGCCATCATGCTTGCTATGTATCATTTGCGTAAATCTTGCGTAAACCACCATCATGCGTTCTGGCCCCTTCACGTGTACGCATACCACGTGTGCATAAGAGTTAAAAAAAGTACTTTTTATGTTGATTATTTATCTGTTTAATTAATTTATTTATTTATTTCCATTTTTATTGGTTTTTATTATTCCAAAGTGACAATTTGCCCAGAAAGCCTGTTAATTTCGTTTTGGCATTCTGCGTTGCTTCATTGTAAACGGCGTTTCACCAAATATTAGAGCCCTGCATTATATTTAAAGAAATTAAATAATGAAGAACCTGCATAAATGTATAATGATACCTAGAGGCATAGAATTTTTAATAGCGCACTTTTTTACCCGAATATGGCATATGAAACCCCAAATTTGAAATTTGTTTTATTATCTGTTTTATATTTTGTAAAGCAATTATGAGTTTTTGATTAAGAAACTCAAAGATTTCAAAACGAGGAATGACAACACTGTACGGGAAAAAAAACTTTTCTATCTCCAGCGCGCAAGCCTGTGTGTCGAAAATTCTAAAGACAGGCTCTTTTAAATTACATTGCGATATTGCTGTTGGATTGAATTTCATATTTTAAATGCGAAGAACATGATATTTAATAAATAAAGGTAACACACAAAACGTTAAAAAAAGGCCTCTTTGGGGATAATATAAAATGAAAGCTTTCAGATTTTTTAACATATTTGAATTTTATTTTATTTCATTTTATTATTGTGTTTATTCTTTTTTATTTGTACGCGTATCTATTCTTCTATTCGAAAGATTATCCACGTATTTTTGCATTAGATATTGTTAAACTTCTTCCGTCATTTGCATAAATTCAAACACAAATGTTAACGCTTATTTGATAAAATTTGCATTAAATCGTGCCTGTACACTATACCTCTATTATATATATATGCAAGAAAAGTGCCTTCGGGTTACTGGAGAAAACGCACTCAAATTTTATGGACCATTCTGGAGAAAACTATCTGAAATTGTACTGGAGAGAGAAACCTCTCGGAGCCTAAGAGTATGATGATCCTTTCCAGGCTCGTTAATACTAACGATAATGGCACGCTGCAGTTACTCAGTAATGGCACTGAATAAGCTAAAGTGTGGCATCGGACTCTCTAATTTACAAATGGGAATTCTGCGTAATTTCCACTTTTTCTTTGGTACGCGTTTGGACTTTGCTATCTCTTATTAACCCCTTTAAAAGAAATTTTATAAATAATTTACGTGTGGTGGGTTTGCGCGTATATATTTGATTTCGGTTGTTAGCTACTCTGCTGAAATAGCAGTAGGGAGCAAGCTATCATAGTTCTAGGCTTGAGTTTAAATCCCAGAGAATTCACGGATGTTTGAAGTGTAGTAGATTTGTGGCACTGACGGCTCAATATACTGTCGAGCCGAAAGTCTTCTCAAGACACTGATGGTAAGGATAGAGGCATATGAGTCTCTCAGATCTGTCCGCCTAGGGGTGTTTTCCTTCAAAAGCTGGACGGAGAAAGGAAAGAGAGGCCAAGCCCGCACTGCGAGTGAAGCAATGCTCCGAGGCTTCGGTCTCCAGATGGGGTGTTTATTGTTTACATTCTGAAGCTCCCTTGACAGCGCTTTGATAGTATTTCGACAAACGACAGTTCCATACAAATCGAAAAACGGGACAATTCCGCATAATAGAAATATACATTGTGTGATGGATAATAGCAATTTATATTACCAATATTACATGGTTGGTATGATTGTTAATACATTGTATGTCTCCCAGACGATGCAATACAGTCCGTACAACGCCTAGGCATGCTGAGTATCAAATTATCGACCTGATCTGGGGGGGGATATTACACCACTCAAAACGCAATGCTCTCCGAAGTTCCGGTACACATGTAGGAGGAGGTTGACGGGCTGCAACTCGTCGGCCAAGCATGTCTCACACGTGCTCTACTGGATTCAAGTCCGGTGAGAATGCTGGCCAGTCCATACGGGTGATATCCTCCGACTGAAGGCATTCGCTTACGATGTTTGCACGGTGAGGACGGGCGTTGTCATCCATAAACACAAATTGTGCGCCCATGGCGCCCCGAAACAAACATACGTGTTATTCCAAAATGACGTCCCGATAGATTTGGCTTGTCATGGTTCCAATCTGAACATGCAGGTCAGTTCTGGAACCCACAATAATTCCAAACCAAACGAGCACTCCTGCACCACCGTAACGGTGTCGTTCAATGATGTTTTCTTGGTGGTAACGGGTATCTGGAGCTCTCCATATGAAAGTTCGGCGAGAATCAGATTGCAAGCTAAACATGGACTCGTCGGAAAACATCACACAAGCCCACTGTTGCAGTGTCCACAATGCATGCTCTCTACTCCAGGCTAACCGCAGGCGACAGTCAGTTGCAGTAAGTGGAACGCATCTGACAGGTCTCCGAGCATATAGACCAATCTGCCCTAAACGTCTGTACACGGTCAGCCTTGAAATTGTCGTACCAGTGCCTGAAGAGAGCTGACGAGACAAGTCTGAGGCTGTGCTCGGCCTGTTTCTTTTGGCAGTAACTGCCAAATACCGGTCCTCCTTCGGCGTTGTAACTCTGGGGCGACCTGTGCTGTAACGTCTACTTACATTACCATCACCTTGGAATCGTTGCCAAAGCCTGGAGATGACACTCTTGGCAATTCCAAGTTCGTCTGATATTTCCAGTTGGGTACGCCCACATTCCTTAATTCTACCACGTAAAAAATCATCCAAATGCGTCCTTTGTGTCATAACTATTCGGTTATTGCACTGAAATGCTTATAAAGCGCCTGCGAACAGTGTTACTTCTTTTCCTTATATATCACTCTCTCACACTCTGGTCATTGTGACGTACCATCGGTGTCATCTGGTTACTTCCTGAAATTTGCATATGATTCTTGAAGATGTGTGTAGTGATTTTACAGGTGATATATTTATTTTAGAGTTCGATTTCCGCGTGACTCCGAATTATCCTTAATTTATGGACATGAGTGTATTTATCAATGTGTCTGAAATGAAGGATTTATTCATTCATAAATTTTTATGAAAGTTACCGTGAAGAAATCTAATTATTAAATATATCTAGATTTATATAATTATTATAAATATTATCTAAATATATAATAACCTTAACATTGAATTGTCAACATAAGCTGAAATCCTGTTGACAAATACGTTTATAAAACTATTTAAGCAAGAACTATTCCTAGTGGAAAGTAATCTGTTAAAAGGTGTCGTAAAGTAAATACTATGAGATATGTACTTAAGGAAGTAATAAAGAAGAGTTTTAGAATATGTATTGTTGAAATTTCTGGTAAAAAACATCTGATAAGTGCACTCATTGCCATAAAAATTTGCGCACCGAGAAAGAGTTGTCAGAATGAAACGAAATTTTACATATGTAAGTACTACGCTGATATAAGTAAGCAGGTTACAGCCGAAAACATCGCGAACGAAAACCTCGCGGAGGAAACAACGCAAAGCGAAAACGTCGTGTTACAAAACATCGTGGGAGAAAAGAAAGCAAAGAGAAAACATCGCAGTTCTAAAACATCGTGGTACAAAATATCGTCGTCGAAAATAAAGCTGTTCAAAAACTTCGCAGTTTAAAAACAGCGCCGTCGAAAATATCGCGGTAAAAAATAAAGTACCTGTAAATCATCGCATGACGATAACATCGCAGACATGCTTTTTTCAGGCTTTAATAATTAAATGGATATTTCCATAATGATTTGTGAGCGGAAGATAGAAAGAAGGATAATTTTTACTTTCATATTTTTTATTAACTAATAAATTTTTCCTGAAAAAGTAAGATGGAAACTTAAGCATAGAAAATTAATGCAACTTACAGCACTTAATTTTAAACTGACATAGTTAACTAACAAAGGTCATTAATAAATCATTTTGTATAAAGTTTTCACTGGTAATTTTTCATGAAAAGTACAATCTAAAAAAGATTAGAAAAAACAAGATAAGTAACTGCGTGACCTTATCTATAAAAAAAATTACGAAGTTAATTATGAGATTATTTTCTTCACTTTTGTTAATCTGATACTCTTGTATTGAAAATTTATTTCTTGTTTTGTTTCAATTTATTCTTAAACTATCATTAAATTTTTCATGCACATCATGCAGTCAGTTACTTGGATGTCAATTTGATAGTTATGACGAAAGTCAACTATATAATATTTAAGTAGGGTTTGGATTTCTTAAATGAACGCCAAAGCGCACTATGGCTATCTGCTTAAGGGGTGGGATTCCTTTGTGGATTACTTTCTCAGGAACTGGTTCATATGCACAATATACTTTAGGGAAATCTTCATGCATTTTTCCCTTTTTTGGTCCAAAGGGACTTTGTGCCTGAAGGACTATTGTTTTCGTTTCGTCATTTTGCGTCGGAAACATTAAATGTCTATTCACTTTTCAAACTGCTGCCACCAAATATTGCAGCCCTGTATTATATTTAAAGAAATTAAATAAGTAAGAAGGAGCATAAATGTATGCATGTTTCTCGCATTGTGATAAAACGACGGTATCTAGAGCCATCGGATTTTGAATGAGTAATCCTGCTGCGAATATAGGCATCTGGAAGCTCAAATTTGAAATTTGGAATTTGTTTTATTATAGATATAATATTTTGTAAACCTTTAAAGAATTTTTGATTAACAAACTCAAGGATTTCAAAGCGAGCTATGGCAACGTTGTACAGAAAAATCATTTTTATCTCAATTGGAAATTCTTAAAGGTATGTGTAGCGGAAATTCTAGAACATGATATTTAATAAATAAAGGCACAAAACGTTAAAAAAACTCCTCTTTGGGCGCAATGTAAAATCTAGAAAGCCTTCAGTTTTTTTTTTTTTTAAAGAAATAATGTATACTTGCAGTGAACCTTCTTGATGACTACTCCCTAAGACGAACAGTGCTTTTGAGAACAATAAGCATAGTTTTTAATCAATACGAGATTTCACCACATCCACACAAGATTTAAAAGTTATGGAATTTTGAATGGTTACTTTAAATCGGTTTGCTTACATTTCTTATAAGCCCTTAGTATTATTTAATCTTTCATATACATTTTATTGGAAAATTTTATAGTTACTTATTGAACTTACAGTGACCAACTTCCCAAGACAATTTTTAATGTAATTCTTCGGTGTTTCTTAATTTTCAGAATATCTTAATTTATGCACGCCAGAAATCTGTACCCAAAATTAAAATTAATATTTCTAAGTGATAATTTATTTTATCGCGATGCTTTATTCTCGGAATTTTTTACCTAGCAACTTTGAAGCGACTAATGTTTCTTGTAAATTTTGAATTAAAAATAAAATTTAATGAAATAAAAACTTAATCAAATTTCCCTTAAATAGTTTTCAAGGATAAAAAATGCATATATTTTATTACATTAACTTTTATTTTCAGTGACTGAAACGTTTCAAGTACAATTTTTCGTACTTAAAGGACAAAATGTTTGGAATAAGAAAATGTTATTGTTTATGTATCATTTTAAATCCTTTAGAAACATATGATTCCTAATATCAACCATAACTAAAATTTAAAATCCAAGTTCGCTGCTTGCCTGATTATTTTAATTAAAGTAATCAGAAAGAATAGTTTTTAAGTAAAATGAAAGTATTTAGAGCGTCTACGCATTAAACTATTGGAAAAAGTTACCTTTAAAGAAGGCATGTTCATTTTCTTCATCTTACACTTCACAGGAAAAAAAGCTAGATTACTTTTTTTTCCCATTTTATTATTGCAACATGGCTAATTTTTATATAAAGTGTAGTGGTGATGGTGCGTGTATAAGAATTGTAGATAGAGTCCTTACTCGGTTTGTATATTGTCCGTATTTAGTAGTCCTTACTACATTACATATTATAATTATGCATTTTAGTAATAATATTTAAGAATTCGCACTGATCCTGTGACACAATCATTTTTCGTCTTGAATGCTACTTTTACAATAAATTTCGAATGTTTCAGTTTCATCACAGAAGGTGAATGCTTTTCATACTGCATTACTTTTTGGGGATATTTAGCGCTTTGATTTTCGTATGAAAAATATGAATTGAATTTTGTGATCTAATTTTCCATTAAACTGGACCAAAATTTCTGGGAAATCCTCAATAGTGTATATAGTATCTGTTTATCAGTATATTTTAGTATCTGTGTATCTGTATCAGTATTTAATATCTGTGTAGTATGCAGTAGTGTATTTAGTATCTGCGTGGTATGGAGTAGTGTATTTAGTATCTGTGTAGTATGGAGTAGTGTATTCAGTATCTGTGTAGTATGGAGTAGTATATTTAGTATCTGTGGATTTGCACAAAGACTTGCATCAGTGTTTTCGTACTTAATATCTGTTTGATAGCGTATTTAGTGTTTGTATATCTGAAGTCTTTCGTATCTTATCGAATCTGTATATCTGTGCTAGTATCCGTATATCTGAGTAATGTCTTGCATTAGTATTTAGAATCTGTATCTGCATTCGTATTTAATATCTGTGTAGTAAATAATAATGTATACAGTATTTATTTATCAGTATAATATAGTAGCTCAGTATCTATACTATTGTCTAGTATCTGTGTAGTATGTATTAGCGTATTCAGTATCTGTGGATTTGTGTAACTACTTGTATTAGTATTTAGAAGCTGCGTCAACATTCGTTTTCAATATCTGTGTAGTATGTAATAGTGTATTTGTCATCTATGTATCTGTATAATGTCTGCATTAGCATTTAATATCTGTTCCAGCATTCGTAATTATCTGTGAAATTTCATTAACGTAGTATCTATATTTTAGTTATTTAGTATCTGTGTAGCAATATGTAAAATGTATAGTCTAATGTCTTCATCAGCATATGTAGCATTTCAATAAACTCGCCATGCGCTCCTCGTGGGGGGGAGCGGAGGTATTGCACTAAACAGTTGCGGGATCCAGACAATACCCAATTAGCCGCCAGGGTGTCCGGACCCGCTTTTACCTGACACCTGTTATTGAAAACTAATGTATGTAAAAGTAGAAAATAGTAGTTTCTCTAAATTATTTTGAATTTCTTTTAAATCAATATCAAATACTTCTGGGACTAATATATTCCTAACTGTAATAGCTAAGAATTGCCATAAAATTAAAGCTCAAAGGAAATGTAGAATTATAAAACAATCAGGAACAATAATTATGGATTTTTCAGATGTATTCAGAATTCTTGAATCTGTTTTTTAGCATTAAGTCATCTGTGATTGTTTCACTAATGACCTAGCTAACTACAGTGTTATGAGTCTTACAAAATTGCATAATATTAGAATGCTTAAAATCTTTTAAACAGTATGGATAATAGGCATCCGGTCACATCTTTGTGTGAGGTCTTTCTGATTCGTATATAAAAATTGTTGCGTTATATTTATTTTATTGACAAATGTTTAGAAAGCGGACGTATCAATCTGATTGACTTAAATGAATGTAGGTCTTTACATTTATGACTTAAATGAATGTAGGTCTTTATATTTATACTGAAAATAAGGTTAGTTTCATAACTCCCTACAATTAAATATAATATGAATTTCTTGCATATTTATGAATTTATGACTTTCAACGACACGCACGTAATTTGCATTTTTGATTTTCTTACTCCAATCCAGCATCAAAGAACAAATAAATTCAGCAATTTTTAACGAGCAAGAAGATTTATAGTTTTTCTACAATATTCATTTAATTTATTAAAAATTATGTATAGAGTTTGAGCTTAATTGCAGGAGAGAAGACTAGAAATGTTACCTTTTTGTTTGCTCGCTTACCTGCTGTAAAAGTATCTGGAAGGGGCATTCGAGGGTAATTTGAAATTGTTACTTAACATGAATATCTTCTACAATTTAAACAAAATGAAGTAATGGGATATACATTACAGAAGAAGATATGATTTTACCAAATACTTACAATATTATTTAAAAAAACACTGGTGTAGATAACTTATTTTTCTTTCCTGTCTTTTTTTTTCTTTTGCTTTCTTTTTTTATATCAAATTACTAGACAAACTGTGTACTCTTGTTACCGATCTTACTAAAAAGGTGTAGTGTAGTCCATGGACTAATCATCCAAATAATTTTAAAAAGCATTTAAAATGTGAAAAAGGTTGGCTAGGAGGTAGTCAGCTGAGGAGCTTTCGATATTTCCGTTTGAAAATTAAAGAAAATATATATCTTTTCTCATTTTAGATGGGTTTTTTTTCACACGAACCAACCTTTTCACATATAAAATAAATAAAGCCTTGAAAACTGCAGATCTCAATAAGTTCAATATCAGTGCAGATTTTAAAAGTTCTTTTGATACCCTTCGAATTCCATAACAAACATAAAAATTCCTGTCAAAGATATTTCTCGTGAATAAAAAATACATTTTTATGTTAATTAAACATGTTTACTTTTTGTTTCTTTGTATTTTTTCTCTATTGAGTAGTTCTTAATGGTTAATGTTTTTTAAAGAAATCGAAAGTTGGTTAAAAAAACCTATATATTCATATACTGAAAAATTATTTCCCTATACTATTCACATACTAAAATGGGTTTTTTATACCGAAATAGTATTTTTTTACATTCATATACAGAAAAGGTCTTTCCTCATGCTATTCACATAGTGAAAAGTTTTTCCTTATAGTGAAATAAATACTGAATATATACTGAAATGTTTTTATATTCTTTCTTCATGCTATTCATATACTGACTTGTTAGTTTTGAAAGGCTTTTTTTAACTTTTCCTCTATATTAGTTTCCAAACTTAAGCCGAAACTTCGTTTGTAACATTAAACCACAGTGTTTCATTAAGGAAGACTCCCATCATTAGTCATCTATTTTATGAAGCAGTATAGAGATTGTGTGTTGAATTACATAATCAACTTTATATTAATACTTATTTCTCAGATCAAATTATATCCAAAATTTCATCCTGAAAAGTTCGTTTACAATAGCCTGTGCTACTTTCAGATTTTGCAGTGCGTCAGAAAATAATATTTTGAATCTTTTTTTTTAATCAAAAGTTGCCGTTCTTAATATTGTACTATTTTTATTCAACACACAGTTTACAGTCCACTCTTTTACGATCTTTAAGCAATTATAAAAATTTATATTTCTTATTGAATAATGAAAAATATTTGTGGCACCCTTATAAAATTTAAAGTTGGTATTTCAGCCTTGTTCGAAATTCGTAGCTTAAGAATAAGGAATAATTTTACTTTCCTTCATTTCGTTAAAAGGTGATATTATGTCAAAACTTTGCAAATAATGCACCATCTATTAGTGAAGTTATAAAAAATTAATTAAAAAGTAATAAATACTTCATCTTATACATTTAAAAAATTAGGAGCGCGAGAAAACTGTAAACATAGCAGAAATTTCCCTTTCAGTCCCAGTGGGTTATATAAGTCCCAGTAGATGTTTAAAGAAGCCTAGAGGGGAATTACACGCATCAATTTACTACGTAGTTGATGTCCCACTGGTAGTAGGCATCATTTCTAACATCTCCACTACAAAATTGCGCGCGCATCTTCTTATAGAGGCTTAGTGACAGACTGGCAATTTTTGTCAATGTCATTTGTGTCATTTGTGATAATTACCAAGAATATATAAAAAAATCAAATTAGTTGAAACACGCATATAAATTGTGCCTGAAAGGGTTAAACAATTTAAGTTTTTTAAATTTCATTATTTAGTTATTCAGATTTCCAGCAGCAAAATCATCTTCTTCAAATGTCGTTTGCTAAATGTATTTAACTCCTAAAAAAAAAGTGTTTTCCTTTCATTCTAAGATTTTATATTTTGGCAACATGTACATCCTTGTTTTTGATATTCTGTACTATATCACATGTAAAATTATAAATTTTTGCTCATATAAATTCATAGATTCATGAGTCTATTTGTATTAATTGTGTTTAAAATGTTGAAGACATCCAAAAGGCGTTTAAAATGTTGAAGACGTATATCAATAGAGTTTTATAATATATTTTCAGTGGGAAATATGCACTATAAAATAACTCAGTCAAATGATCAGTAAGAAGCCACGTTTATTACCAAAATAAATAACGACAATGTACAATATAATAAAGCCTACTAAAATGAATGAGGACAATATTTAAAATAAATAAAGACTGTATATAAATAAAGACTGTATACAACTCCTCACACTCCCGCAACATCGCCACTACATAAAAATTAAACATGTTGCAACAATAAAATAAACAAAAAAGAGGAAGTTTGAACAATCTAGTTCTCCAAAAAAAAGCATGTCATTCAATTATATATAAGTATTAATATATAGTATTAATCACAACCAACATACTAAGCCTTGCCTGAATATTAAAGAGAAAGCATATCAAAGTATAAAAAATTGTTAATTCCATGAAGTTATAAAGTTTTATGCAACATTTTGTTTCTTTTATTACATGCAGATGCAATAATGAACATTGTATTAGAGTTATTATGGTTGGGAATTGTAAGAAGAAGAAAATGTTTTACCTCGAGGTAAAGAAATCAGGCAAGTAATTAGTATATTTCTTGTTCATAGTGGTGCACTTCAATAAAACTGAATTCTACATTTACCTAATAATACACCTGTCACTGATTTAGCTAATTCACAGTATATCTTTGTTCATTATTACAACATAAGAAACTAAAATTACACTTTATTACAGACAAACAAAACTATAAGATTTGTAAAATTAAAACAAAAAGATATTTTTGGTTCATTTAAAACGTAAACTATGGAAATTAACATTGCCTTCTTTAAAGATATCTTTTTTCCAATAGTTTAATGCCTAGAAGCACTAAATACTTTCATTTATTGAAAACATATTCTTTCTGATTACTTTCATTAAAAAATAATCAAGCACGAAGCGAACTCGGGTTTTAAAATTTAGTTACGATTGATATTCAAAATCATATGTTTCTAAAGCATTTAAAATGATACATAAAAAAATGGCGTTTTCTTATTCCAAACAATTTGTCATTGAAATACAAAAAACTGTACTTTAAACGTTTCCGTCACTGGAAATAAAAGTCAATGTAAAATATGTACAGCTTATATCCTTGAAAACTATTTAAGGGAAATTTGATTATGTTTTTATTTCATTAAATTTTATCTTTAATTAAAAATTTACAGTGTTTTATCTTTAATTAAAAATTAGTCGCTTCAAAGTTCCTAGGTCGAAAATTCCGAGGATAAAGAATCGCCACAAAATAGAATCTCACTCAGAAATGTTAATTTTGATTTCGCTACAGATTTCTGGTGCGCATGAATTAAGATATTCTGAAAATTAAGAAACACTGAAGAATTACATTAAAAATTGTCTTAGGAAGTTGGTCACTGTTAAGTTCAATAAGTAACAACAAAATTTTCGAATCAAATGTATATGAAAGATTATATAATGCTTTTAAAGTGCTGAATAAAGAAATGTATAAATCTAAAAGTAAATGTAAGCAAACCTATTTAAAGCAACCATTCAAAATTGCATAACTTTTTAATCTTGTGTGAATGTGGTGAACTCTCGTATTGATTAAAACCTATGCTTATTGTTCTCAAAAGAATTGTTCGTCTTAGGGAGATAGTCACCAAGAAGGTTCAAAATATACATTATTTCTTACAAAAGAAAAAAAAATCTGAAAGCTTTTTTAGATTTCACATTACGCCCAAAGGGGAGTTTTTTTAACGTTTTGTGTGTTACCTTTATTTATTAAATATCATGTTCTTAGCACCTAAACCATAAAATTCAGTTCAAGAGCAATATCGCAAAATAATTTGAAATTGAGCGTATCTTTAGAATTTGCGTTACACGGTCTCACGCGCTAGAAATACGCTCACGTTTGTGAAAATTGCAACACCAAGAAGGAATCGTCATAATTGAATGCAATTTAATACACAGTTGAGTGGTAGTGGTACAAATAAATGATTAAATGTTCAAAGCAAACAAACAAGAACAAGAGATCAGAACCAGTATTTTGTGTGGCCACCACGCGCCGCAATAAGTGCTGCCACACGACGTGGCATGGTCAAACAAA
>KK117946.1:89262-102020 GCA_000611955.2 Stegodyphus mimosarum | reverse complement strand
CGAGTTGTCCGACACTCGTCCGTCCACTGCTTCCAAACGCGCATCACTGTGCTGCTGTTACGCTGCACACGAAAGGCTACTGCACGATACGACAATCCAGCTTCACGAAGGCCGATGATTCTCCCTCGTTCAAACTCTGTAAGTTGTTCAAATCTCGCTCTCTTTCGTCGACGAGGCATAAGTACAGATTGAGTTAACGTTTACCACTAGCAGATAACCACCGATAACCATACACGCCTCGCTACAGCCGTCTATTTATTCGGATCCATCAGCCGTTCAGAGGGCGCTGCTCAGCATACGCATGCGCTACGGATTTGCAATTCTAATCATTTGCATATCATGCGCTACTTTGCATTTCCTGAAAATTTCAGCTCGCTCGCGTAAGTACTTCATGGTGTTGCAATTTTCACAAACGTGAGTGTAAAAACGTTTTTTCTGTACAGCGTTGCCATTGCTCGCTTTGAAATCCTTGAGTTTGTTAATCAAAAATTCGTTAAAGTTTTACAAAATATGAAATCGATCATAAAACAAGTTCCAAATTTCAAATTTGGGCTTTCAGATGCCCATATTCGCAGTAAGATTACGTCATTCAAAATTCGACGGCTCTAGATACCGTCGTTTTATCACGATGCGAGAAACATGCATATATTTATGCTCATTCTTCCTTATTTAATTTCTTTAATACAGGGCTGGAATATTTGGTAGCAGCAGTTTGAAAAGCGAAACGACGTTTAATATTTTCGACGCAAAATGCCAAAACGAAAACAATAATCCTTCAGGCACAAAGCCCCTTTGGACTAAAAAAAAGGAAAGAAGCATGAAGATTTTCCTAAAGTATACTGTGCATATGAACCAATTCTTGAGAATGTACTCCACAAAGGAATCCCACCCCTTAAGCAGATAGCCTTAGTGCGCTTTGGCGTCATCTAAGAAATCCAAATCCTACTGAAATATTATATAGCTGACTGACTTCCGTCATAGCTATCAAATCGATATCCAAGGAACTGACTGCACGATGTGCATGAAAATTTTAATGACAGTTTAAGAATAAAACAAAACAAGAAATAATTTTCACTATAAGAGTATCAGATTAAGAAAAGTGAAGGAAATAATCTCATTATTAACTTCGCAATTTTTTTTATAGATAACGTCATGCAGCTTCAGTAGTACCATGCAGTACCTTTCTTTTTCTAATCTTTTTTAAATTGTACTTTTCATGAAAAATTACCAGTAAAAATTTTATACAAAATGATTTATTAATGACCTTTGTTAGTTAACTATGTCAGTTTAAAATTAAGTGCTGTAAGTTGCATTAATTTTCTATGCTTAAGTTTCCTTCTTACTTTTTCAGCAAAAACTTATTAGTTAATAAAAAATATCTAAAGCTTAGTAAAAATTATCCTTCTTTCCATCTTGCGCTCATAAATCATTATGGGAATATGTATTTACAATTATTAAAGCCTGAAAAAAGCATGTCTGCGATTTAATCGTCATGCGATGATTTGTAGGTAGTTTATTTTTTACCAGGATATTTTCGACGACGATGTTTTTAAACTGCGAAGTTTTTGAACCGCTTTATTTTTGACGGCGATAGTTTGCACCACAATGTTTTAAAACTGCGATTTTTTTTTTTTTTTGCTTTCTTTTCTCCCACGGTGTTTTGTAGCACGACGTTTTCACCTTGAGTTGTTTTCTTCGCGACGTTTACATCCGCAGTGTTTTTGCCGCAATGTTATCGGCGGACACCAAGTAAGTGATTAGAAAATCAAAGAAAAAAGGATCATTTATTACAGAAAAAAGTACACATAAACGGAAGTTTAGTACTCTGTTGAACCACCTCTAGAGCGAATGCACGATGCGATACGTGCGGGCATTAAGACATACAAGTTCCGTATGGTGTTCTGAGCATCTCGTTCCACAGTTGCTGTAAACACGCCTCTAGTTCGGCCAATCTCGTAGGCTCTCCAACTTGCCGTCCCAAATGATCCCAGATATCTTCGACTGGTGACAAATCTGGTGATGGAACAGGCCAGGTAAGGGTGTGAATGTGGTGGAGGTAGTCTTGTGAGATCCGTGCTGTGTGTGGCCGGGCATTGTCTTGTTAAAATAGGCTCCTGGGGACCAAGCCATGAGTGGCACCACGTGTGGCTGAAGGATGTCATGGACGTACCGCTGGCCTGTCATTGTGCCATGGATCGATATTAGGGGTGACCGTGTATCGTAAGAAATGGCATCCCATCCCATCATACCAACTGTGGGAACGGTGTGTTGCTGTAAAGCGAAGACACAATTGATGTGTTCACCACGGGCCTCCACACACGAACACGATTGTCATCACTGGTCAAATTGAATCTAGATTCGTCGCTGAAGACGACCTGGTTCCATTCCATTAAAGTCCAATCCTGTCGTGCGCGACACCACTGCAAACGGAGGCGTCGGTGGGTGGGTGTCATTGGCAGCACACGTAATGGGCGCCGCGATACCAGATGTCCTTTAACCAGGCGTCTTGCGATGGTTTGGGAAGACACAGGGGCCCGTAATGAAGCTGCTGCCCGTGTCTAGATAGCCTCTACGCGTGCGTGTAGTACGATATGACGGTCTTCTAGGCGACTGGTCTGTCGAGGATGTCCTGAGCCTGGTACTGAGCCTGAGCCTGGTCGCTGTGTAAATGACGTCTCTTCTGTCCACTGGTTCCAACACCTCCTCACAGTAAAATCAGAATGGCCTACATGACGAGCTGGCCACCCAGCTTCCATCATCCCGATGATTCTTCCCCTCTCGAAGTCTGATAGCTATAATTATATAAAATGGATAGATAGATAATATAATACAAAATCGAAATTAGATGCAATCAGGACTTTCAAAACAAAAATCAAGCTCTAAAGCAGCTTAGCATTTTAAAATCTTTCCCATACATCTAGAATTCCAAGTAAGTGTTTCAGTTATCTTTGATAGTTAAAAGTTACTCTAAAATTCTATTTTAATTAATGGGGCTTTCAAAAATTTATCCCCTGATGATGCGAATTTAAAAATGTTTCAAATTATTATATTAGTCTGCTTTCAACTTTTCAGCATTTCGCGTTTTTTATTATTTTTTTAGCTTAAGGCTCATTTCTCACACTTTTATTTAAAATTTTTTAATATATTATTAACAATAGTATAAGCTTGAATTATTAAGAATGATTTAAATTAATTTTTAAACTTATACTCTGTCCCAAAAGTTTATGGCTTGAAGGTACTGTATTACATGTTTTAGAAAAATGGCAAGGAACACAAACACAGAATTAAAATCTGTTTATTATTTGTTCTATTTACATCACATGCGACTTGCATTCCAGTAAATATTCAACTAATATAGCAATACTAATTTTTATTTTAGAAAAAATATAAGCGCAGAAGAATATGCCTCTCAAAAGTTTATAGAATATTAGCATTTTATTAACTAGTGATCAATTTCAAATTACTTAACACTTCAAGTCGTCCCATTATCGTCGAGTATGCATTTCTCCATCGAGAAAACTAAGTTTTGTAAAAACTCTGGTTCCACATTATACCATGTACTTTCGATGGGTAGTTGCAAGGCATTCATGGAAGAAAACTGCGTTCCATTCTCACTTAGGTGGCCACTCAAGAATAGTAACATTTTCTACGTCTAAATAATTTGTAGCATTAAAGGTATGAATGGGAGCATTATCATGCTGGTACACTCAGTTCTGTCCTCCAGTGTTTTCTACGAATGGCATAAGGTGGTCTCGTAGCGTTTCTATGTATTGGGTTGGCAACTAAGTAATTGCGGATTTCACTCATAGATGGCTTCAGTTGAATTTTTAGGTTTGCAGACGTAGTACAAATGTAAAACATATTTTGTTATTTGATAGTTGGCAATTCAACTGTGAATCAGTAAAAAAAGTTTTTTGGTCGGTTGCGTAGTTTTCGTTGAAAAATGGAAAATCAAAAGGAACATTTTCGTCATATTTTGCTATTTTATTTCCGCAAAAGCAAAAGCTCATAAAAAGTTATGTAAAGTTTATGGTGACGTAGCCTTAAAAGAACGGCAAAGTCAAAATTGGTTTGAAAAATTTTTTCCAAATTTTCACTCAAAGATGAAAAACGCTCTGGTCGTCCAGTTGAAGTTGATGACGACCTAATCAAAGCAATAATCGATTCGGCTCGTCACAGTACAACACGTGAGATTGCAGAGAAGCTTCATGTATCACATACATGCATTAAAAATCACTTGAAACAACTTGGCTATGTTCAAAAACTCGATACATGGGTTCCTCACGAACTGAAAGAAACGCATTTAACGCAACGCATTAACAGCTGCGATTTGCTAAAGAAACGTAACGAAAATGATCCGTTTTTAAAACGATTGATAATTGGCGATGAAAAATGGATTGCTTACAACAACATCAAGCGGAAAAGATCGTGGAGCAGGCCAGGTGAACCAACTCAAACAAAATCAAAAGCTGATATTCATCAAAAGAAGGTTTTGTTATCAGTTGGGTGGGATTACAAAGGAATTGTCTATTTTGAACTCTTACCACCCAACCGAACGATCAAATCTGATGTCTACATTGAACAACTAACGAAATTAAACAATGCAGTTGAAGAAAAACGGCTCGAATTGACAAATCGAAAAGGTGTTGTATTCCATCATGACAATGCAAGGCCACACACATCTTTGGTCACTCGGCAAAAACTATTGGAGCATGGTCGGCATGTTTTGCCACATCCACCATATAGTCCTGACCTTGCACTCACCACTCGGCAAAAACTATTGGAGCATGGTCGGCATGTTTTGCCACATCCACCATATAGTCCTGACCTTGCACCATCTGATTACTTTTTGTTTCGATCTTTACAAAACTCCTTGAATGGTAAAAATTTCAATAATGATGATGATGTCAAATCGTACCTGATTCAGTTTTTTGCTAATAAAAACCAGAAGTTTTATGAACGTGGGATTATGATGCTGCCTGAAAAATGGCAAAATGTCATTGATCAAAATGGGCAATACATTACAGAATAAAGTTATATAGTTCCATGAAAAAATTCTTTGATTTTCTAAAAAAAATCCGCAATTACTTAGTTGCCAACCCAATATTTAGACGAATCTTGCCGACTATCTAGAAAGTGAAACCCACTTGCCCGTTGAAACCGAAAGCTGCCCACACCACAACAGATCCATCTCCACTTTTCCTACTGAAATAGCACCAAGGCTCTTTTAGTAAGTCATACCATTAATGTGAATACCCGTCAAGACCATTTAGATTCCATTTGTTTTTACATCACTGAAAATTATAGGATCCATTTTTCACCATATACCATGTGGTTACGGGTCCGTTGCAATCTAATGCGTTTGTGAAGCTTTGAGAGCGGTAATGAACGAGTTATTTTTAAGTGAATCATATCACCATATTCCTTGACGCGCCTATGAACAGTGTTTTGGGATATTTGCAATTCACAAGCCCTTGTAATTCGGTGAATCGACTTTTTCTGTGTCGAAGCCATTCTTTATATCTACCTACAGCTGCGACTATCTGTCACTCGGGGTCTTCCAGAATGTGAGTCTGGCTGATGTGGCGTCTTACATTGCACAATAAATCATGCTTATGGATCGATCCAGAAGTTTCAAAATTTCTTCAACAGACCTACCGTACAATTTAAAGTTCAGAATCATATTAACTTCAGCATCAGAAAGTTGCGTAGCTTTAGACATACTTAAACGCAGTTCAAATAATCTTTTCTCTTTTTTTAAATTGGAGATTTGAATAAGGACATTATCATATAAAATTATCAAGTTCTCCCTTGTGATTTAGTTTAACAAACTTTCATAAAATTTCATTTGGGCACTTTCATTCATTTGGGCATAAAATTTTTTGGGCACACATTTTTGCTATTTTTATTTTTTCTAAAATACAAATTGTTATTTTTGTTAAAATGTTATTTATTTACCCGAATGCAAGACACACGTGTTTTAAATAAACATGTTTTAATTGGGTAATTTTTTACATTCCTATTTTTCTTAAACATGTAATTTACTTGAGTCTATAAACTTTTGGGACAGAGTGTATGTCCTGGGTGCCTAATCATTTATATTCTAACCGTCATGCCGATTTAAACGCATGTTACTACGGGCAAAACAATTTTTTAGAAGTACATTCTGATTACGAATTACACATTGCACTGAGAGCAATCTGCGCTTTGGACTTAATCATAATTACAGCTTTTCTAGATCTTATGACAAACATGTTCGATGACATAAGAGGTGAGCCATGGCGTGTTAACGAGAAGCGAGTAGAGCGGGAATATGATTCGTTCGAAAGAAAAACCTGGAAGAGAAGACAAAAGTTTATGGTTCCCAATGTTAGTTTTGATTTCGATGTCTAGTGCTTGGCTAAAACGTTTATGCAAGTGCCATCAATAGTTTATGCATCAATAGTGTTATGTAAAATTATCTGACATGGATTAGTTTGGAAATGCCGCAGTTTACAAATATTTATTATAAGCAGTTACTGTACTTAGGAGAGGAAACAGTCAAATTAAAATGAAGCGACTATTGCAAATGGATGTTAGAATTTTGATTTATATATTTTTTATCTTGCATATATACAATATTTTGCAGATAATACTCATTTTGATAGTGTTTTGGCATTTTAGACTAATTATTAGTTTATACAGATGTTTTGTTAACTGGAGATTTTCGTATATTTCTCAATTTTTTAAAGTAAATTTAGAAATGCGTCTCATATGAAATGCGTCTTAATGCATTTATTTATGAGACGACTGATATACATTTTATTGATCTTAAATGCAAAATATGCACTAAATAACTGCAGTGTATAGCAACACGCAATAATTATTTACTGCATATTTTGCATTAAAGATTTTAATGCAGAATATGCACTGAATAATTTTAGTACAATTTTTTTCATCCAAAGCATAAAAGAGTAAGTACTTTTTTCAATGGAAAATTATTTCATTGGATTAATTTTATAATACTTAAAACTTTAATAGCTTTTTCTTAATGCTTATGTGGCAATACATTTCTTTCAGAGTTTTATGCTGTCAAGACTATTCCCGAACACTTTTATTTATATTTAACTGCTTTGAAAAATATATTTTGTTTACGTTTGACAAAATATATATTTATTTCGCTTCAGTCATGTTCAATAAAAATATTCTTTTACCATCCACAGTGCGTATTTTGTATCTTTTTAAAACTATTTCTTTTTTTAAGGAATTATCTTTTATTTGCGGTATATGTTTCGTCTGTTCTGAAGAATATAATATTACGAAAACATTTTATTTTCTGGTCTATTTCAAATGTATTTATCTATTTGGAAGAAAATTCCTCACATGAATGAGACAATATTTTCCGGTTGCAACGAAAGTTTTCCGCAGAATAGTGTTTCTAAAGAAAAAAAATCATGAAAGCAGTACCTTTAGTGCGGATAGTAATCACCACCCAAATCTATGATTTTCTCCCAACGTTTTGGTAGTTTTTCAAAGCCTTTAGCCCAGAAACTTGGTGGCCGCAAGTCCAAAAACAGAACAACCACATTTCTGACGTCCTGTGCAGAATGAAAAATAGCACCAACAAGATGTAGCTGCAGATGTGAAAAAAGGTAGAAGTCTGAAGAAGCGATATCGGGGATATATGATGGATGTGCAAAAGATCCCATTCAGTTCAGTACAGTGTCCAGCCGGTGAATGCAAATACAGGTGGTCTTGCATTATCTTGATGGAACATTACCTGTTTGGGCCGGAACTCAGTTCGACACTTTTTCTTGATAGCAGCGTCAGCACGGACTAGCATCTCGCTGTTCACCTTACTGTCGAGGGTTTTACTTTTTTCTAGATACTCTTTGCGGATAATACCACAGTAATCCCACCAGATACAAACTATGATCTTTTCCCGGTCAAATTGCACTTTGCAACGCTGCCGACGGGCTCACCGGGCGCAGACCAAGCCCTTTTTCCGCCTGAAGTACATCCACTTTTCATCACAATTGACGATTCGGTCCAGAATTCTATCCTTGCGTTGATATTCGAGCAGATTAGTCCAAGCCCGAAGAAATCTGTCCTTATCTGCTTGAGCCAGGTCATGCGGCACCTAGCGATTGAACTTGTACATCAAGTTTATGCGATGTATAGCGTCGGACAGAGGGCAAGGCACTAAAGTCTGTCTAACTAACGTCTAACTTCTTAGCAAGCTCTCGAGTAGTTGTATACTGAACTCCTTCCACGAGTTCTCGCAAGCGGACCTCATCTACATCAGTAGACTGGCCAAAGCGCTCTGCTTCTTGAATGTCATAGTCTTTGTACCAAACTTTCACAAAGTCGCATGATACGACATTTGCCTCTAAAGCTGCACACATGCTTTGTTAACATTCTGTAGCTGACTTTTTACAACAGAACTGGAAGTAAATTATGGTTCTAATCTAATGATAATTATTTTTTTACAAATTTCACAACACAGCGTTCTAAAGCAAGTCTCTTTCTTTCAAATGCCAAAACTCGTTTGACAAAATACGATTAAACACGAGAACTGTTTACGCAGACGATACTTGCGGTGGCGGGAAAGTTTCATTAAAACTCGATATGTTTCTACTTTTGTTTTTAACTCATTGTGGCTTAATAAAAAATAGGAATTATTAGTTGATAATAATGCAAAAATTCGACATATCTATATTTCACTATCGTAAGCATTGTCTTATCTCTTTAATCTGATTGAAACTAGAACGATTTTCTTTACTTTTCGTTCTAAAATTGACTTTTTTAAAACGGTATTAAATCGAAAAGAATTCCATTACTTTGCTAACTTGATGTCCATTATTGGAAAGATTGTATTTTCTCAGAAATTATATTGTTGTATACCAGCTACATGCAACATTTAAACGCCTTTAATGTTCATTTCCAAGACGTTGAAAATTTGAATGTCCCAGCTTGGCTCATAGAGCCGCTGAAATGCTTTATATCTTATCCTGATACTGTGATGCAAGAAACGTTGAGAGCACTGAAAAAGGATGTTAAAGGACAAATCTTATTCAAAACACACGGAAATGCTAAGTTTTGAAGTTTAAAAGTCATCCAAGAGAAATATCCCCAAATGAAAATAGCTGCTGAGCCAACATTATTGATTTTCCCCTCTTCTTACGTAGTGAAAGAAGGCTTTGGTCAAGTCAAGAGTTTACTGTGGGAGACAAGTCAAGGTAGATTATTTTTAACGGAGTGATTTCAGATTTAAGTTCATTATTTTTATGTCAAATATTAAAAAATTGCATCAGTGCGTGAAGCGCACCATCATATTAGCTAAAAACGAACTCTTGCGCAATTAGAATCTGTGATTTTATTTCTGAAAATGCTTTTATATTTGTAAGATTAAAAACAATAATAATGCAAAAAATAATTAAAATAGAAGAAAGCTTTAAGATTTTATATTACGCGCAAAAGGAGCGTTTTTTTTTCAACATTTTTTGTGCTACCTTTATTTATTAAATATCATGTTCTTCGCACTTTATAAAGTATTTCGCCCGTCTCCTTCGCAGGCCTTCGTTGTGTAGGGGGTGTAGTGGTCAGCACGCTCGACGCGTACTCGAGAGATCCGTGGTTCCAGTCCCGGCGAGGACATTCCTCATTTTTCATCTCTGTAGCTTCTAAAATACCTAATATCTCTACAGTGGCACCCGAACAAAAAAAAAGGTGGTGGGTGATGATTCTCCACCACTGGGATTAAGCGATTGGGTCCCCTAATCCCCAGTCGCCCTTTAAAAAGGGTAATATATAAGGTATTTCTCCCGCCTTCTTCGCAGGCCTTCGTATTCGCCTACGTATTCGAGAGTTCCGTAGTTTGAGTCCCGGCGAGGGCATTGCTCATTTTTCATATCTTCTGCTTCTAAAATACCTAAAGTCTCTACAACTTAAACCATAAATTCAATTCAAAAGCAATACTGAAAAATAATTTTATAATCAATATATCTTTAGAATTCCCGATGCACAGTCTCGCGCGCTGGAGATAAAAAAAAGTTCCCCCTTTTTTCAGTACAATGTTGCCATTGCCCGCTTTGAAATCGTTGAGTTTGTTAATCAAAAATTCTTCAAAGTTTTACAAAATACGTAATAGATAATAAAACAAATTTCAAATTTGGGCTTCCAGATGCTGATATTCGAATGGTGGACTACGCTTTCAAAAAATTTGCTGTCTCTTGCTACCGTTGGTTTTTCACAGTGCGAGAAACATACGTACATTCATGCAGGTTTTTCATTATTTAATTTCTTTAAATATGATGCAGGGTGATAATATTTGGTGTCAACAATTTGAAAAGTTAAACACCGTTTTATAATGGACGACGCAAAACGGCCGAAACGAAATTAATAGCCCTTCTGGGCAAATTATTGCTCTTTTGGGCTTAAAAAAAAAGGAAAACTCACCACTGGATAGAATGACTTGAAATTTAACCTGACTATACATGAAAGAATGGGAATTTGTTGGGAATCTGTTAGACGAAAAAAAAAATCTAATGTGTACACCATATGACTTTCTTGCACGGAATATTAAATTATATGTATTTTGCATTTCATTTAAACTTACTGTGGTTTATGCGCTATCAACTTCGTCGATAGCGCATAAATTACAATAGATTGGATGCATTCTTTAAAATTCATTATATCTGTTTACCATAGCCACTGTCTGGGGCTATCTTCCCTTAACCGCGTTACATCTCATTCATTTTCTAACTCAGAATGCACAAAAATTATGTATATCACCTGCATAATTATCTAATCGTTGCCACATGTTCTATTCAAATACTATGATAAATCTAAAACGATGTATAAAAGAAATCAAACAAAGAATCAGTTTTTCACAGACGATTCAGTATTCCTCGTTTAATTAATTCAGATCTCACTTCGCTACAAGGCAAAAATACATAAAAACTCAAAATATCTACATTCAGAATTACGAAGTAAATCTTAAACGTTTATTTCTTCGAATAAGTCCCAGAATAGATTAAGCATGATTTAATTCGCAATAACAAAAGAAGGCATTATCTTTGTTGTTGCGTAGCTTAGTTTCTCTAGATTGGCAACAAATCCAGTATTTTTCTAAGTTTCAAATGTAAACAAATATGGCTGCTCTGGTAAAAATAATTAAAATAATGTCAATTAGATAACGAGAGAACGCGCAAGGGAATGTGATGATTCTTTACCACAGACATTGTAATAACATGACATTCTCATAGTGAGAGCTTGAATGGAATTTCCTCTTTCGTCGGTGTCCAAGTAAAGCTCTGCAGCACTTAGATCATCCTATTCGCCTTATTTTACACCTCTTGTTTTATGAGGACGCTGTAAATATTTTGGCAGCATTAGTGAAACAATCCAAACTGTTGGTAAAGATAATACTCCTCAACATTATCTGTATCATGATCTCTTTCTTTGCAACCCGCGATTTTAAGCTAAGCATTATACGGAATAAGTGGTAATATCTGGACAAGTACACTATAACTATCTTTTTTATGAAGCTAAACAAAATTGCGCCTCGTCCGCACACTACGCATGTCCTAAAAGTTCTCAACCACTGCGTTTTCGAGCACTGTTTTCGAGCTCATCTGGATATCGACCAGGAGACAGTTTTGGCAAATTTTGTAAGGATTTATTTACCTCAGGCAGGGTGTTTATTGCTATGGTCAGCAGTTATTTCCTCCAATGAATTCCAGAATTGATTAAGTATGATTTGATTCGGAATAATAAAAGAAGGCGTTATCTTTGTTGTTGCGAAGCTTAGTTCCTCTAGATTGGCAAAAAATCCACATTTCTTTCTAAGTTTCAAATGTAAACAAGTATGGCCGCTGTCGTAACCAAAAATTAGGCTTAGCCGCACTTAAACAACTTTTAAATTGTTGATAATTCTGCAATTAGTGCATGCAGGTTAATTAAAGGCGTAAAAGTCTTATCTGGAAGATAAGAACAACATTGTTCAATCATTTTTAAATCAAAAAATGCACAATTTACAAGCATGTAAGAATAACGAAACTGAGCTCACTGAGCTGAATAACAGAGTAGATATATATATACGTAGCGTATTCGGAAACTAAGTACCGTTTCATTCTAGCGCCGTAGCAGCGCTGTGGTAGGCGTCCCGCGCATGCGCACTAGTCTTTCTTGTTCACTGACTTTCAATTGTCGCCATTTTGGTTGCTCTATGTTGTGTTTTCAGTTTGCTGTACACATTCAAAATGTTTAAGACAATTAGTTCTCCCGCTGATTGGGAGATTCGTGCCGTGATTAAATTTTTGAACGCGAGGAATGTTAAACCGGCCGAAATTTATCGTCAAGTGACAGAAGTTTACGGTGAATACGCGATAAGTGATGGAATGGTGAGAAAGTGCGTAAGAATGTTTAATGTAGGTCGAACAAATGTCCACGCCGAGGCTCGGAGTGGTCGGCCTTCTGTTGTCACCGATGATTTGGTAAGGAAAGTTGATGAAGCAATTCATGAGAACAGACGCTTCACAATGACAACTCTTTCAGAGGCATTTCCACAAATTTCACGTACTGTTTTGTTCGAAATTGTGTCTGACCGCTTGAATTATCGCAAACTGTGTTCCCGATGGGTTCCAAAAATGCTCACTGATGTTCACAAAACAAAGCGACATGGTAGTGCCCTGACATTTCTCACGCGGTACAGTGATGAGGGAGAAAACTTTTTAAACCAAATTGTGACAGGTGATGAAACTTGGGTGTGTCATTTC
>KK117946.1:54674-87245 GCA_000611955.2 Stegodyphus mimosarum | reverse complement strand
TAGTAAAGTTAAATTAAATTTAAATAATTCTCTTGCGCCATTGCTGCAAGGAATGAAATTTGAATTTAACAAAATTTCTATTCGTAAAAAGCAAATTAAAGTAAAAAATTAATTAAAGAAATAGGTTTAAAAGAAATTATAAATAAATTTATATTGCTGCGAACTAACTAATCTACAATATCATTTAAATTCTGAGAACATAAGTAAATCAAATGCAAGCATGAAAATCTATTAACAAATATAAAATCTAATAAATTTTTTTAAATCCTAAAAAATATAAAAATGCATAAGTGAATAATTGTTGAGCTGGCAGAAGACAGACTTATCAAGGGGAAGTTGCCCTCAAACCTAACTCTTCAATTATTCAATTCGTGTTTCGTCATTCATGTAGGCAAGGGTAAAATTCAAAACCAAAAGTAAAACCAAATGATGTGATTTACCAAAAGTAATTCAAACGAGTGTAATTTTTAGAAAAGAACAAATTAAAGTTAATGTAAAACAATGTTTTTTGAAAACCAATATTTTTTTAGAAAACCAATGTAATTTAGAAACTTTTTGTGGGCAAGAGTTTCTAAATTACATTAATATATATATACACACTTTTGGTGCGGCTGATTGCAATCAAAATAGGAGGTGCACATCTACATGTTTTAGCAGACCTATACACAAAATTTCAACATTCTCAGGCTACTCGTTTTTGAGTTATGCAAGATACATACATACATACGTACGTACGTACGCGCAGACGCCACAAAAAATTCTCTTCAAAATCCATTTTAAATCAGTTTTATAATTTTTTGGGGGAATAAAAGTCCTTTATTCTGTCCTTACGTTCAGATATCATGCAAAAACATCTTTAAATTGCTTTCGATAGCGGTCAAAATGGATATTTTCGTTGAAATATGATACCCGAAATTTTTCGCGATAACAATAATTCTTTTTTACTTCGTACAAGGCAGTAATAAAAAAGGTAGTTCAAGATTTATCTATAGAACTTTTTATAATAATATGCTAATTTAAAGACGTGACATGCGCACTGCATTTAAAATTGTTGAAGTTTTTCATATTTTTTCGTAAATTTTTTATAAATCATAAGAATCAAATCTGGGTAAATGCTTCGACACTAAGAACTAGAGTGACGCAGCCTTAATGCGTTTATCAGTTTCTGTGGTAGACGACATCAAGGACATCCTGTAACCAAGTGAATTCCAGTCGATGTTTAAATTTCGACTCTTGTCAAACATTGACAATGAACTCATTGTCTAGGGTAGAATCAACGAAAAGATTTTATGACTTAAAAAGATAGTCGGAAAGTTGAAGCAGATTTAAAGAATAAAGTATACTTCTGTAACATCTCAATTCTTAAGCGCCATGTTTTATTCTTTTTATTTTTTCTGATATTAAAAACATTTAAGAGGATTTTTCAAATTTTTTGGATCGTTACATTCGTTAAGCTGTGATGCATCTATCATTTATGGGACTTAACGGCTGTCATTTGCGTTAATATACGGTCTTTATGATAAATCTAAAACGGTTCATAAATCGCTTCATAAATAGTCATAAGTAGTTCGCATCACTTCATAAATAGTCAGTTTTAAGAATACTGGCGTTCGATAAAAGTAAGACCTTTATTTTGTTTTCCAAATTTTAGTCTGTAACTGTTTGACTATATAAATAACTATATTTCAAAGCAATAAACAATTTTCTCGAAATTTTTGCAGCGTTACTTTACAAAGTATTTATCTTTCATGCCACTGAGCATGTGTAGTCATTGTGAGAAATGTAAGATTTTCACAAATAACCTTTTTACACAGTTTTGCTATTCGACAAAATAATAAGAACTTGAATTTATTTTTCAAATTATAAATGTTTGTTAAAATGAACAATTTCAAAGCAATAAAGACAGTTCTTAATAATTTAACTTCTTTTTTTTTTATTTTAATGAGATATCTAACTGATATGATTCAGAATACATTTCTTTTATAGTTCATTTATTTGAAAATTTTTATGAGAATTTCCATCTTTAGTACAGTTAAAAAAAGTTATTTTTAAATCGTATATCACGTACCTCAGTGCAGAATTTCTTTAATAATATACCTAACTGACATGTAAAATATTTTATTTATAGTATAATACTATATCATTTCATATTTATAAATGTTCACAGCCTCACAGTAATTAATTAAAAAGTGTTTTAATGATAAATATTACGCTTCTTAATGAAGAATCTTTTGTTTTTGTTTTTTTAATCCTGAATGATGACACGAAATTCACTTTAGCTAAACACTTCGAAATCACATCTGATTCACTGACGTTAGTAACCAGGGCAATGGAAGCTTAAAATGCGTTTCCAAATGCTTTATTTTCTACCCACTCCTATATTTCAAATTGTAACCTATATGTTTTAAATTACCATTTTCAATTCATATTTGCTTGTTCTTTTTAAGTTACTCCATGCTTAATTTTTAATCAAATTTATGTCATAACTTTTTTTTTACTTGATTTAAAATTAGTTTTCAAATATCTTACCCCCCTCCAAAAAAAGAAACGAAAATGAAACATGTCCTTTTATAATGAAGAGAAGAACACTCATTAGTCCAAAAGGGCGTTAGCTCAAATGGGCTGTTAGTCTTGCAACGGAATTTGGCGGTGTATCGCTTTAAATGTCTTAATCACTTTTCAGATTGTTGCCACAAAATATTATCGCACTTTATTACTTTTCAAAAAATTAAAAATGGAAGAATCTGCATGAGTGTATGTTTGTTTCTTCCACTGTACAGAAATGACTGTACCTAGGGCATCGAATTTTGAATGACGTAGACCTCCACCCGAATAAGTGCACCTGAGAGCCCAAATTTTGAATTTCTAATTTTATATTTTCTATTTTGTAAATCTTTAATGAATTTTTAATAAATTCAACGATTTAAAAGCGAGCTATGGCAACACAATACGGATTAAAACATTGTTATCTGTAGCGCGTGAGCTGTCTATCGGAAATTCTAAAGATATTCTGTTTTCAAATATTTTATACTTTTGCTATTCAACGGAATTTTATGTGGAGTAAATGCGAAGAACAGGATATTTAATTAATAATTTAACACACATAACGTTAATAATAAAAAGAGAAAAAAGTTTTGCAAGCCATCTTACTAAGAAAACTCCACATTGGCATGACAGATTGAAAAAAGTAGAAAAATGCATGCCAACGCTTAACACTTCATCATAATTCTAAACACATGCTGCTCTTAAAATTTATGTAATTTTGCTGTTGAATTGTATACGGCGTAACTGTGAAGAAAATGATTCTTAATAATAAAGCTAAAAATACAAAAGGAAATGGGTTAACAGGAGTAAATTCAACAGCGGAATGGTAGACTCTGAGCTGGGTGAGAGCATAGAAAAACTTTAACAAACCCTTTTGGGCGACCGTTAAAATCTGAACCTTTTGAAAATTTTTTATTATATATTTTTTCTGTTATCATAATTGGTAGAATTTTTCCTCTAGAAATATAATTGTTTAATATTAAAAATACAAGAAGCTCTTTTCAATTCGAAATGGATATGCGTGATAATCAATTTGCAAGACTGAGTAAAGAGAAACCATTTCCCATATGTTATCACGAATTCTGCTTTTCATACGGACAGGAACTGACAACATTTGTCAAGTTATCAGTTATTTCAGAAAAGACTCCTGCTAACATATTGTTGCGAAAAATTCGGCGGTTGCGCCTGTGTGTAAGCTTTCCGGCATAGCACTAGGGTTGCCATAAAATAGTGTATGGTAGGGTTGCCAGATTGGCGACTTTATCGCCCATTTGGCGACCAAATAGGCGATATCCCATGGTCCAATCAGGAAGCTTCTAGAATAACTTCCTGTCGAGATATTTCTCGAAACCTGTGGAACCTAAGGAAAAGCTATATAAACCCTTGCGTTTCTGAGAGTTGTGAGAATTGTGAGAATAGCTGCTTACTGTGAGTGCTAAGCTACGCGAGAGTTTTGTGAACGGAAAGCGATCGAGATAGTGCTTTGCCGTGAAGCTACCTTTACAGTATAGCTTGACAGTGAATTGGTGATTGTTCCACGGTTATAAGTTTAGTGTTGTTGTGAAACTACCTTTACAGTTATAGCCTGAAGCTGTGTTGCTGATTGTTTCAGCGTATTTATTGTAGATTTTCGACGCTTTTAAAGGTAATTTTGGAACTGTGCTGTAAATAGTGATTCTTGTAAATAAATTGTGCTTTTTATTGTTCTGCATCGTGTTTTCATCGGATACTCTCAAATCCACGAAACCGTATAACGCAACAATATATAAAGAGAATCAGTACAATTATGGGAATAAACTTGAATTTAATGAATTGGATGATGAGGCAGTAGAAAACTTGTTTAGGCCGAGTTCATAATGGTAATACTATAATGAGAGAATAATTCCCAAGCTGCGTTCCCTGAAGTGCAATGATAGAACTGTTTATTTCATCATAATCGCTACACCAATCTACAGCTCCCTGAAGAGGAAAATTTTTTATTGTAATCGAATAGCAAGTGATCCCACATTTTATCCATACTAGCAATATTTGCCAAACTGGCCTTTTTCTCTTTCCATATTTGAAAGCCAAAGTGAAGATTTTTACCAGCCAAATTGAAAATACACAACCACATTTCAATGAAGAGCCTTCCGAAGTGCATTCTAATCCATTTGTACAAGTTTGGAGATCGTTGTGAAAATGCAAAGCACTATTTTAAAACAATCACATTATTTCATGTAAGTTCATTCTCCTTGTCCTTTTGATTTTTCACCAATCTAGTGTAACTTAGTTTTCGTGCAAGAAGCATATATATAGTAACGCTTAACTGATAAATTATGCCTATTAACATGCTCCTATCATTAAATAATCTATATATATATATATATATATACATAAGGAAGAATGCGTGTGCGTTTGCTTGTTCGCGATTAACTCAGTCTCTACTATAGCTATCGTCACCAAACTTTCTACAATTCTTTTCTGGGTCCTGGGAACGGGCGACGTCCACTTTTTTCCAAAACAAAGTAGCTAAAATCAGAGATGTTAATTAAAAACTCTGAAAAGGCTAATTTTTACATTAATTTTTACAAGTGGCAACAATCTTGCACGCTGGAGATAAAAATCTGCTTTATTTCGAAAAGCGTTGCCACTGCTCGCTTTCAAATTGTAGAGTTTGTTAATAAAAAGATTTTAAGTTTTACAATGAAATAAAAAAATTGCTAAACATTAAATACATTATTCCCGATTCCAAAAATTCGTGGGAAGCCATTTCGACTGTTCCCATCTTCGTACGACTTTAATCAGCCGAAATATTAATTAAAACCCCTCAAAACACAAATTTTCGCACTCATTTTTCGGAGTGGCAACAGTCTCGCGAGTTGGAGATAAAAATGCTTCATTCCGAAAAGTATTGCTACTGCTCGCTTTCAGATCGTAAAGTTGGTTAATCCAAAATTTGTAAGTTTTACAAAATCTCTATACATAAAGAAGTACCCTGTTTGTGTGTTTTTTCTCGTTATTGATTTCTGATTAATTTTAACGATTTTTTGCCAGATTTAACCGACTAAAATTAAATATAGGTGAAATATTGGATGGAACTTTAGCTTTAAAGACCATTTGATTAGAAACACGAAAATCATTAAAAACTGCATGCCATTGTTTCTGATATAATTAGTTTAGTTTTGTATCGACATTTTTATGTGGGTTCCATATCGCATCAGACTGAAAAATGTATGACTATGAATCTTTTTTGTGTGTCGTTATTAAAGAAGGATTACAGCGGTATCGTTCTCTCTGTTGTTAGATACGTTACTCTCACTGGCATCGGGTATTTCCGCTAATAATAAACAACAGTGTGTGTAAGAGTGTAGGCCTCCCAACCGGGTATTTGTTACAGTCGCTGAACTCCGTGATAAGGCCCGGGTTCGTATCCCACAGAATGGATGTTTGTAAATGTATAGTGCCCGTGCTGTACGGGAGCACTCTAAATATCGGCGAGTCAAAAGTCCTCTCTAGTGGTAGAGGAAGAAGGTGTGCAAGACCTTCGGACCCGACCCCCGGGGTGCTCTCTCTCAAATTTAGGGGCGGAACTGAGCTAAACCCCACGGTCACCTGTAAAGTGCTCAAGGCTGTTACCAACGAGAGGCGCAAGCTTGTGTCCTTGCTACGAGGAATTTCGTGAGCTTAGACTGACTGTGTGTCAGACAAGTCAGCATTAACAACAACAACAACGTAACTGTGTAAAGAATGATGAAACAACAGTGTAACGTGTGTTGCACATTCAATACCCTCCTGCGGCACCACCTGTTTCCCAAAGCATTTAAAGTTGGCCCCATGGTCTTTTTCTCCAAAACGTTCAAAGACCCCACGAATCCTCGCTCTCTGCGCACCATCTGCCTCCTCCCCGCGCTTGGCAAAATTTACGAAAAACTTCTTGTACAACGACTCAAACACCACCTCCAAGTACAGAACATCATAAGCAATAAACAATATGGATTCCGTCCTAGTCTATCAACTCTTCATGCACTCGAAGAAATTCGCCAAGTCATCCACCATCTCCACACGGCCTTCATCTCTGTGGACCTCCAGAGCACATTTGACACGCTTTGGTGGCTAGCGATCAGACAAGCTTTCAGGACCGCACGTTGTCCCCAGAATATTTGTAGAGACATTAGGTTTCTTTGAAGCCGGAGAGATGAAAAATGTGCAACGCCTTCGCCGGGAATCGAACCGCGGACCTCTGAAATACCGGCTCAGTGTGCTGACCATTACACCCGAAGGCATGCTAAGAATGTGGGAGATACACCTTATATACTCCCCTTTTTAAAGGGCGACTAGGATTTTAGGGGACCTAGTCGCCAAATCCTGGGTGCGGAGAGTCATCATCCACAACCCTTTTAGTTCGGGCGCCACTGTAGAGACATTAGGTTAATTACAAGCAGGAGAAATGAAAAATAAGCAACGCCTTCGCCGGGAATCGAACCGCGGACCTATGAAATACCGGCTCAGTGTGTTGACCATTACACCCCGAAGGCACGCTAAGAATGTGGGAGATATACCTTATATATTTACCTTACTTTTTGCAACTACCTCCAAGACAGATTCCTCACCGTTCCACATAACAGCGGCACCATAGTAAAGGCGCAAGAGAGAGATCAAGGCTCGTGCGCCGGGCCTGTTCTGTGGAACCTTACCTTTAACAGCATGCTAGCAGCTAACTGGCCACAACAGACCCAACTGATCGCATACGCCGACGACGTTGCATTCCTGGTTCAAGGGAAAATGAGACATGAAATTGAACAAAGAGGTACAGAGATCTGTCACCAATTCAGTTCTCTCTGCCAAGCCATGAAACTCACCACCTTTGCAGAAAAGTCTACAGCTCTACTTATACCAAAGCCCGGCACCAGCCCCACTCACCGGCAGTGGGTCAGACCCCAAGGACGTAATCACAAATTCAATGACACCCTCAAATATCTCGGCCTCATCTGGGACCGTGGCTTAACTTGGATCCCCCATCTTCAACATCTACGCAGCAAAACAAATGCAATAGCTCTCAAATCAAGGCAGTTTCAATCTAAAAACTGGGAACAAAACCCGTACGTTACCGAAATCTTTTATCAAAGAGTAGTTGAAAACATCGTCCTTTACGTTGCAGCCACCTGGTCCACATCCATGCAAGGACGCAAACAAAAGCAACTTCAGATCATACAACGTCCCTTCGCTCTTATGATATGCAAGGGCTACCGCGCTGCAGAAAGCTGCTATTGTCTCGGAAGGCATTCCTCCTCTACACCAACGAAAGGAACAAGAGTGCACATTTACAAGAATTCTGCAACTCCGCAAGGATGCCAAATTTTCACGGTACCACCTACAGCCCTTCGACGTATGAACGCCCCAGCCCAGCTCTTCACCTACATCCTAGTAGCAAAAGGAATAGGCATACACATCACTGGCTCTACCAGCCAACCTTTCATGATCCCCGCAAATGCCTACACATATTACACAGGCGGATCCAACGTACAGCCTTTTTCATGTCTCAATAAACTCCCGACGCAGCCTCTTGGAGGTTTCAGGGAGTTGTTGCCGCTAGATAGGGAAGGGCGGGGAACACACGCCTGTTTAAATACGTTAGACACCAGTTGTCCCCGTCCTCCGTAACCTATAACCTGTGTTGCACATTTACAGCGAACTTTCTCTCCTCTGCTTGTTCATACTGTCAAGAAAACATTAAACACTTTGGACCAGGAAACACGAAAAAACAATTTTGCCATCATCAGGATTCGAAGCACGGATCTTCCAACTTTACTAGCTGGTCGTGTTGTCTATTTACGCCATGAATACGCACGAAGAAATGTGAAAGTTATTTAATCATGGATTCTGACATCATGAAAAATTATAGATTTTGACATCTTAATTCTGTCACCGATAAAATGTAAAGTAATAAAAAAATTGCCTATGAAAATATTCAAAGAATGATTAAGAAAGTAAAATCATATTTCCTGCAAAGCACTGCATAATCAACAACATATCATTTTAAATCGCGCAAGTGTATTTGTATTTATTATCGGAAACCATCTCGGGAAGGGCGTCGTTCTGCTCTACTTCAGCGTATTACGGCAATTCTTGTTTGGCATCCGTTTTTATCATTTATAAACTTTTTATTTCTTTAATTTTCAAATTTATGACTAGTTGTGGTAAACCTCAAACACGGGGAGTACAAGTGTATTTCCTAAGAACGAGCATCTGACATTAAAACTAACCAGCCTAGGAAAAGTGTAAATTAAAATTTAGGTTTGTAAAAACAAGAAATTTGGAGCCAAAAAAAAACATATAAAAAAGTAGGGTTGTAATTAGGAATATAATTAAATATTAAAAGAAAAAAAATCTTAAAACAAAAATGGCTGAAAAGGTTCGAAAGTCAAATTGATATTTATATAAGCTAAGATAAATCATGTGAAAAATAATCAATAATCATTTACTAAGAAGGAAAAAAATAAATAGAAATATGTACAGATAATCATTAACTGAAATTATATAAAAATTATCTTTATAAAATTTTTTTGAAAACAGGTAGGATTTATATGTTTATGTATATAAATGTATTTTTAATATAAATTTCTGATAATTGCCCTGAAAAGTTTTAAACTTTTCACTATTATGTACAGTACACAGCATCATCATAATACAAATATTAGTAGAGAACATAATCATGCTACAAATAATTGCATATAAATAATTAAAAGATAACAATTAGCTTTAGGAAGAGAAACAGAAATTTTGAAAAAGATGGTTTAATAGATTTATGTTTTATTTTTTTAATTATTATTTTAAATTTTACAAGTATAATTCCAGAAACGAAATCACAATTTCTAATTGCAGAAAAGTTCAATTTTAACTAACGTGATGACTGGCTTCATATAAGAAAGCAGTTTTTTTAACATTTAGCATAAAAATGATTAATTCTTAAATTACTTCGCTGAAATATACATGTTTCTTGCTTAAATTTTGAGTTATTTGTATTTTTTATTGTCTGCTCTTGTTTTCTTGAGTTATATTTTTTTAATATTCCTTCGTTTTAATTTTGTGTTATTCATTGTTTTTTATTTTGTGTTCTTGTTTCCTTTAATTATCCTTTCTATATTTCACTTATTCCAAAAACATTACGTATTTTTAAAATAATGTTATTGTTTTTTTAAAATATATTAAACAATTTCAAGGTATTTTGCTCTTACTTTATCTGAGTTTTACATTACTATATCAATGGATAATTAATTATCAATTTTATTAAAGAATGTTTTAATCAAAGGGATCTTTAATATGTCGATCAATTGCCGGTGCATATTCGGGTGTCATCGTTGACTCTCTTTAAAATTTTATCAACACTCAGAGGATAAGGAGCCCGTTGGAAACCCATACTCTAAAAAATGTTAATAACTGGACTTTTTTTTTGGGGCGTTTATAAGATATTTTCATGAAGGGAGATTCATGTTTTTATATTCTTACTTCGAAATATGGTCCACTATCATTTTTGCAATGTTGCAAAAGTGATTGCAAGTCCGAATACTTTTTTTTTTCTTATAGTGTAGTTACCTTGACATTAAAAAAAGTAATGCTTAAAAATAAACGCTTTCCATTGTTCCTAGGAGAAGACCTTCGGTTTCAAGATAATACACACCTCCCTTAGCATGAAACATTCAATGGAAATCTTCTGGATCGTATTTGGCATTTTGTATTAGTACTCCTTATCAGCATGACTCAGAGCAGACAGAGAAAAGGGTACAGTCATCTTTCCACTTGTTGCGATCTGGATAGTCCCCCAATGACTCACATTCGTGTGATTTTCCGTTGCTTGGAAGAAGCTTCGTCATCGATGCCCTGCTTCTTACGTCACTAGCACTTATACTGGAAAAAATTGTTTTTGATATTTTTTCCCTGTTCTTCAGAGGAATTATATTAATTTTGCTGTCTGGTTATTTCATTATATTCGTAGAGTGTCTGTTTCTCATTTCAAAAAATCTGATGTGTACACCACATGACTGAATATTAAATTATATACATTTTTTTTTCTTTAATCTCATTTAAACTTATTGGATTGAATTAAATTTATTTCCTCCATAGCGCATAACCCACAATAGAATAAATGCACGCTTTAAAATTCACTGTATTTGTTTACCATAGCGACACCCTGGCGCTAGGTTCACTTAACAGCGTTACATCTCATTCCTTTTATAACTCAGAATGCACAAAAATTACTTCATCTGAAGAATTCTCTAATTGTTGCCACATGTTCCATTCAAATACTATAATAAATCTAATATAATGTATAAAAGAAATTAAAAAAACAAACAAAAAAAAGAAACAGTTTTTCACAGACGATTCAATATTTCTCATTCAATTAATTCCGATCACACTTCGCGAGAAGACAAAAATACATAAAAACGCAAAATATCTATATTAAAAATTACGAGCTAAGTCTTAAACACTTATTTTTTCGACTAAATTCCAGAAGGGATTAAGCATTCACAAGAATAAAAGAAGGCGTTATCTTTGTTGTTGCTCAGCTTAGTTTCTCTAGATTGGCAACAAATCTACTATTCTGCTAAGATCCAAATGTAAACAAATACGGCTGCTATTGTAAAAATAATTATGCTTAGCCGCACTTAAAACAACTTTTAAATTGTTGATAATTCTACAAATATTGAATGCAGATTTACTAAAGGCATTAAAACCTTAACCGGAAGATAAGAACAACATAATTCAATCATTTTTAAAGCAAAAAATGCGCAATTTACAAACATATAAGAATAAAAATAACTATATGAATATATATATATATATATAAACCAATAATTCACAGTAAATTATAATAAGAAAACTTTCCATGTATATATACACTTCGGTACGGCCGATTGTAACCAAAAAGAGAGGTGCACATCTACATATTATAGCAGTCCTATATACAAAATTTCAACGTTCTGAGGCCACTCGTTTTTGAGTTATGCGAGATACATACATACATATGTACGTACGTAGGTAGAGATCGATGAAAAAATCTCTTCTGAATGCATTTTAAATCAGTTTTATAGTTCGTTTGGAGAAATAGGGTCCGTTATTCTGTCCTTACGTACAGATGTCATGCAAAAACATCGTTAAATTGCTGTCGATAGCGGTCGAAATGGATAATTTCGTTGAAATATGGTACCCAGAATTTTTTGTGATTACAGCACTTCCTTTACTTCGTACAAGGAAGTAAAAATCAACAACCAACACAAAACATGGGTCAATAATTATTCTTTATTGAAAGAAAACAAATAAAAAAAACTGCAAATAAATTGTTAGGGGCCCACAGCGATTATTGTGCCCATGTGCATTAACTAATTGGAATACGTCAAAGCACGTTCCAGCTTAAGGCAGAATGGAGCTTGGTGGACGGTTGTCTTACCTTAAATTATTACGTGAAATATGAGCAAAACCATAAAAACCCATGCAGCCAGCCCATTCAACGAAATCTGAAACCAGTTGAATTACCAATGTTCATGGTTTTATCCGCTCGGCTACTTAATATGTGCATAGTCAATGGTGCTAAAAATGTTCTTTATTAATTTATAACAAGACAGTAAGCAATGTTTTCCAAGTGTGAGGCGTAAAATTTTATGTAACCACATGCTGGTACGTCGTGAAATAATATGAGATTGGTTGTAAAATTTTCGAATTTAAACGTATTTTTTTAGATTTTGCAACTGTCTTCAACGCCATGCTTGTGCAACACAAAATTTTCCTGTAGTAAAGGCAGTAAAATTTGAGCATAAAAATGAATTGGAGCATTTTGAAAATGGTTTGCGTGTTATTCTTTCGCTCTTAAGAAAATATTCTAAACATTAGCGAAAAACACCAAGCTCAGACTTCAAATTAATAGTTGAGTGTTAACGTGATAATTATAAAAAAGTCTAAATCTCTGTGTCGAAATATTCCCTATATTCAGTTAGATCCGCCATAATAAAAAAAAAAAAAAAAAAAGAAAAGAAATCTTTGCACTAATAGTGTAAATTCTCATAAAAGGTCGTTGCATTTGATATTTTCTCAATTAGATCCATTATTAAAAATAGTATGAAGAATAATGGTTGAGAAATATAGAAAGACACCTATTGCTATGTGTCATGAACGAAGGTATTATTACAATTTTAAAAGTACAGCTCTAGGATCCGCCGAAAACATCGAAGAGGAAAACGTCGCGGAGAAAACAACGCAAGGGAGAAAAGTTCGTCATATAAAAAACATTCAGGGAGCAAAGACAGCAAGGAGAAAACATCGCGACAGAAAATAGACGATATTATCCCTTTGTGTTGTTTTCTTCGAGACGTTTTCTGCTGCAATGTTTTCACTTATAATCGTAGATCTAAGGCTCATGGGGCTGGCTAAGACAAGCTTTAATGATTAATTTTGAGGTAGGGTGACGTAGGGGATCTGGGGAAACTAATAGGAAGAACTTTGGTCCCCTTCACGTCAACGCAGAGAATGCTTTCTTCTCTCATCATAGCACCAGGATCGGAATTAAAATCCCGCTATGAGGCTACGACGTCACACTAAACGCTTGCAAGGAAAACAAAATTCTGATGTGGACTCCCCATGACTTCCTTGTAAGGTGTATTAAATTATGCACATTTCTTACTGCATGTCATTTAAACCTATTTCCTCGAATTTCATTAGAGATATATTTCTCATTCAATCATTTCAGTTCTCACTTCGCGACAAGGGAAAAAATACATAAAAATTCAAACCATCTGCATTAAAAATCCTAGAATACAGAAAAACGTAAAACACTACAGTTAAAAACCGTTAAAAAACAATTTTTACAATTAAAATTAGAGTTTTAATTAATTAAAATTAGGCAGAAACACAGATGTTTTGGTGCACAAAATTCTGGCCCCATTCGGCAAAAAGTAAACAATGTAAACAAAGGGCGACGGCGTTAGGCTTAGTAAAACTTAAATAACTTCTAAATAGTTGATAATTCTATAACTATTGCATGCAGATTAACTAAAGACATTGTAGGGATTTATATTTATTTTAAATAACCAGTTAATTTTAATTTTAAGTTACTTTCCTATAAACCTTCATTCCCCTAATTGTCAGTGCCAGAATATTTAAATTTAGTAGCGCGCGCAAGAAATGCAAATTCTACTAGTGGAAGAATAAGTTAAATATCGACGTTCCAGTAGAGAAAGAGAGAGTCGGGGAAATTGCCCTGCGTGCTTATACACAAACTTCTGCTTAGCAGTTACTGCTGGTTTTGACGTGGCTCAAGCGCTATTATCTTGCTGCCACTAGACTCATTTGCGCGCTGTAGGCTACAGGATTATATGAGCCCTGTGCGGTAATTCTACTATTTGTGATTATCTCTTATTTTAAGTTTGATTTTACTGTTTCAGTTACCGCCCAAGTTGAGGCGTAGTATGTTAGCGTCAAGTTGACGCACTGTAAATAAGTTAAAGAATTTAATAAAGGGCAGTTTTAACCCTTCGTCAGTGCAATCACTATTTCTCAAGATTCTACACAACAGAAGGAGAGTAGAACGTTATAACATAAAAACCTTAACCGGAACGTAAGAACAATATAATTCAGTCACTTTTAAAGCAAAAAATACACAATTTACCAACACATAAGAATAAAAAAAAAATAGCTCACCGAGCCTTGTAACAGAGTGGGTATATATATATGCATATATTTATAAACTTCTGGTGCGGGCGATTGCAACCAAAACTGGAGGTATACATCTACATGTTATAGAAGTCCCATATACAAAATTTGAAAGTGCTAAGGGTACTCGTTTTTGAGTTACGCGATATACATACATATGTACGTACGCACGTGCGTACAGACGTCATGGAATAAATTTCTTCTCAATCCGTTTTAAACCCATTTTCGATAAAACTTTATACATTTTTATTTTTATCAGAATTTAAATTTAAGTCAGTATATCCCAATAATGAGTTGATGAAAAAACATTGTCGAGGGTTTGGACAAAATCGAAGTAAATCGTTACATTAGAGTTACATTCTACTACTTGAACGCCAGTTAAGTTCAAAGGATGTCCTGAACATGGTACGTATACAACGTATTTACTTTTTTCTTGAAGTTGGACTTGCAATCCTGAATATTTTCCGGACATATTCGAGGCATCTGTGGTATGACTGATCTCTACAATCCCTGTGTGAAATGTGAGTATTTTCCAAAAATGAAACCACAGTATATATATGGATATATATGTATAAATAGTGCTGCGAAAAATTCGGCGGTTGCGCCTGTATGTAAGCTTTCCGGCATAGCACTAGGGTTGCCATAAAATAGTGTATGGTAGGGTTGCCAGATTGGCGACTTTATCGCCCATTTGGCGACCAAATAGGCGATATCCCATGGTCCAATCGGGAAGCTTCTAGAATAACTTCCTGTCGAGATATTTCTCGAAACCTGTGGAACCTAAGGAAAAGCTATATAAACCCTTGTGTTTCTGAGATTTGTGAGAATTGTGAGAATAGCTGCTTACTGTGAGTGCTAAGCTACGCGAGAGTTTTGTGAACGGAAAGCGATCAAGATAGTGCTTTGCCGTGAAGCTACCTTTACAGTATAGCTTGACAGTGTATTGGTGATTGTGCCACGATGTTTATTATAAGTTTAGTGTTGCCGTGAAGCTACCTTTACAGTTACAGCCTGAAGCTGTGTTGCTGATTGTTTCAGCCTATTTATTGTAGATTTTCGACGCTTTTAAAGGTAATTTTGGAACTGTGCTGTAAATAGTGATTCTTGCAAATAAATTGTGCTTTTTATTGTTCTGCATCGTGTTTTCATCGGATACTCTCAAATCCACGAACCCGTAAAACGCAACAATATGAATAAACTGCAAAAATCTCTCAAAAGTTGCACCATTTTGGACATATCGTTCAATAAATGCTAGTTGGTCGCATGAGTGACATCTGGGATAGAATAAGACAGAGCTATACTTAGCTTTCTGCATTTCAGTGATGATAGTTGTCAGAACTTTTGACAGCATGGCTTCTGTGAATTCTTCATAAATTATAGCAATTTTTTATGGAAAGGAAGGGGTGAATGATCTTCTAGCAATGGTAAAGAGAATGCATGGGGCAAAAAAGATTGAGAATCCCAGCATAAGAATAATGCATTTTCCATCAGAAAATCTATCTGGTCATTAGACCTCTTTGTTTGTTCTATCCTTCCACCTACCTTTTCCAACTAGCATCCAGATTTGAACACCTATTTCTGACGCAACCCACCTCTTCTTTTTTTCTTCCCCCCCTATACCAATATACACTAACTACCAATAAGTATTTTTACACCTGTAATAGAAAAGAAAAACTAACTTTATTCAAAATCAATAGTTGGTAGAGCCTCCACGAGAGGTAATTACAGCGTGGACCCTCCGGGGCATACTTTCCACAAGTCTTTGTATGACAGCTAGTGGTATTTTCTTCCACTCGTCTTGGAGAAGACATAGAAGTTCCATCACCGATTTTGCACGGGTAGTGCACCCCTGAATTCGGCGATGCAACTCGTCCCAGAGGTTCTCGATAGGGTTCAGGTCTGGACTCTGGGCAGGCCAGTCCATTCGATGAACTCCATTGGCACCATACCAAGCCTTGGTTAACGTCGAAACATGACAACTGGCATTGTCGTCCTGAAAGTAACAGGGGTCCAACCCGTAAAACTGCCACAACGTAGGAAGCACATTGTCATCCAAAATAGTGCAGTAGGCATCGGAGTTGAGCTTACCATGAATGGGGACCAAGGGTCCCAGCCCATACCAGGAGAAACACCCCCAGACCATAATTCCACCTCCGCCGAACTTGACTGTTGGCACAATGCATTCTGGCAGGAGACGTTCTCCAGGTAGGCGCCAGACCCAGACCCTGCCATCGGAACGGTAAAGGGTGAACCTTGATTCGTCACTCCAAAGAACCCGTTTCCACTGATCTACGGTCCAATTTCGATGTGCTTTGCACCTCATTAACAGAGCAGCGCGGTTGGACTTTGTGATCAAAGGCTTATGGGCAGCAGCACGACCATGAAAATCAAGCAGATGTGCTTCCTTACGGATGGTATTCATTGAAACAATACTCCCGGATGCCTGTTGAAACTCCTCGAGGATGAGGGCCATCGGTTGGGTGCGGTTCTTCCGAATTTCTTTGGACAGCACTCGTCGGTCTCTATCTCCCAGTTTCGTTGGTCTGCCGACTCGGGACACATTCCAACAATCACCGCTCAACTTCCACTTCTTTAATCACATAGGCCACTGTCTATTTTGGGTACTTCAGATCGCTAGATATGTCCCTTAAGGATCGGCCCCATTTGTGATACCCGATAATTATACCTTTCTCGAAATCAGAGAGCTCCGAACTGCGAGGCATCTTGCATGCGACTAAAGTCGATGCTGTTTCCTAAACGATATATACCGGCGGAGTCCGTGATGTACCTTAGGACCGCAGATATCGTCATTTGCATAGGTGTCCAAATACTTATTGGTAGTCAGTGTACGACTTCCATATGCTATAAGAAGAAAAACCTGGCTTTTGGAGAATTTGTTTAGGCTGCGAAATGAAATGTCGATGAATTGGTCAGAGGAACGTACGACGTGTGAAAGGTATACCTCGTATAAATGAAATATTTCGCTGATAACACGAAGAGGAATGAGCTGGAACAAAACGAATAACGCTTTGTTGCAATTCAAGTTTGACTGCAGATACTTGAATGGTTTTAACGAAATCCATACATTCGGTAGGACAGACGTTTCATATTTGCAAAGTTGCCCTTTTAAGCTAAAAGATCGGTAAAACATTCAAAACGCGAAACATTTGGAATATTGTGAGATCTTTAAACTAGATTAAATATGGAATATTGTGAGATCTTTAAACTAGATTAAATATTTATTAAATTGATAGTTTTTGCTGAACTTTTATTGAGAAAGCGTCAGCCTGAATGGGCTGACTTCCGAAGACCTAATTTCTGTCTCGAAGAGTAAATTTTGCTTCATCCACTTTAAACGGCGAATCACTTTGCAAATTGTTGCCACGAAATATTATCCTATTGTATTATATTTAACGAAACTAAATGGTGAAGAATCTCCATGAATATATGTATATTTCTCGCACTACGAAAAAAACCAACAGTACCCAGAGTCATAAATTTTGAATAACGTAGTCCTCCCCTCGAATATGGGCATCTGGAAACCCAAATTTGGAATTTGGTTTATTACCTATTTCATATTTTGTAAAACTTAAGCGAAGTTTTGATTGCCAAAGTGAAGTTTTGATTACCAAACTCAATAATTTCAAAGGGAGCAGTGGCAACACAATAAGGATTAAAACATTGTTATCTCCAGCGCGCGAGAGTGACTATCGGGAATCCTAAAGATATGTTGTTTTTAAATATTTTATGATTTTGTTATTCACTTGAATTTTATGTTACGTAAATGCGAAGAATATGATATATAATTAATAAATTTAATATACAAAACATTAATAATAAAAAGACAAAAAAAGTTCGCAAGCCCCCAACTTAACACTGCATTTGGAATTCTAAGTATATGCTACTATGCCGCTTTTAAATTTTTTTAAATTTTGTTGTTGAATTGTATAAGGCGTAAGTGCAAAGACAATGATGCTTAATAATAAAGCTAAAAAAACCAAAAGGAAGGGTAGCAGGAGCAAGTACAACAGCAGACTGGTAGACTGCGAACTCAGCGAGACTGCGAACAGACCTTTCTTTGAGCGAACCTTAAAATCGAAGTCACTTTAGATTTACCTTTAGAAAAAACTAAAGCGGTATTAGATCCAAAGGGCTATTAGTCTCGAAACGCCCTTTTGCGTCGTTTCACTTTTCAGACTGTTGCCAGCAAATATTATCGCCATGCATTATATTTAAAGGAACTAAATAATGAAGAATCTGCATAAATGCAGAAATGTTTCTCGTATTGTGAAAAAACAACAGTATCTAAAGCCATCAAATTTTGAATAACATAGTCCTCCAACCAAACATGAGCACTTGGAAGTCCGAAATTTGAATTTTGAATTTGTTTTGTTATTTAATTCAAATTTTGCAAAACTTTAAGAGAATTTTTGAGTAACAAACTGAACGATTCCAAAGTGAGCAGTGGCAACAATATACGGAATAAAACATTTTTATCTCCAACGCTCGAGCACACAAAATGCTAAAAAAAAACGCCACGTTGGGCGTAATATAAAACCTGAAAGCTTTCAGATTTTTTTTCTTATTCTTCTAATTACAGTACTGAGGGAAAAAGAATTTTTCAGTCAGTGTTTAACCATTTCAAATCTCGCAATGTTGTGGGACTCAGTAAGGATATGAAGAGATGCATCAAAATTAGCTTTAAAAAGCATTCGAACAGTTCATGCAAACTCTAATTTATTTTTTTATTACTATTTATTACTTTTTATTACTTTTAGTCTCAGATCACATAGTTTGTGTGTTTTTTAAATTTGTTATTAGATGTAGGCTTGCATTTACTCTAAAATCGGTTTTCCAAGTAATAAATTCTTTTTACCCACGCATTTTTCTTTATTAGTATCATATATTTTACAAATTTCAGAAAAGAAAGATCTTTGTTGGAAGAGGAAACTTAATGATGAAATATTTGTTGGAAGATCTTTTCTAAATAAAGCTTTTTCATCCAATTTCCTTTCCTATTTGAAAGTCTGGAAACAAATTGCTTTCTCCTAAAGGTTTGCTATGGTGAATATATAGACAATCTCCCTATAATAGGCTTTCCAGTTTCGGTTAAATATTAAAGAAAATAAGGAAACACTTTGTATACTATTGAAAGAGTAGGTTGTTGAAGAAGGTTTGCAGGGAAATGGCGACTAAGCTTCATGAAATTCATTCAGAAAATGGTACCCAAACGGAAATTTTAACATTTAAGATTTCGTCCTAAGTAACATGCACAGAAAAGGATAAATTCGATCAAATAAGTAGAGTTTTATCTGAATAGTGATGATCTTTCCACTGAGAGGAGCAAAAAATTCAAACAAGAATTTCGTATGTATTAATTTTTTTACTATAAAATTTACATAAGGATTTCTCAAGAAAAGTAAGCACGAGAAAATTACAGTTTGCACATACATGTGTGTATGTAAATTTATTTTATATACATGTGCATGCAGATATAGATAGACACTTGCACATTACAGATGTCGTGTGTATATATTATGCATACTAGCAGAAAAAGATTGTTAGATAAATAGCTTTTCTGCCTGAGGAATTTGAATTTGTTTTTATGAACTGTGTAGTACCTAGCCTTCCTAAATTTTGATTTATAAAGTAAGTAGCGCCCTCTAGGTAAAGAAAAAAGTTAGGTGCAGACCGGCTTTCGGAACTAGAAGCCGGGTGTTCAGTAGGGCGAAGACTCGGTTATAATCTATTCTTATTAATATAGTTTTTTTTTTTTAGAAACAAAGTGCTTATAATCTACTTAGTGCGTTATAAATAAACGAAAAGGTGATGTGAGTTTCATTTACTATATACGACATATGGCACCGGCCACATGCACCACCGTAGTAGGCCCTAGGATGAGAAACTGTACACTGCGAAAAAAAAATGGCACAGTTCTATATCTCCTGTTCTACTGGACCGATTGACGAAATTCAACTTCCGTTTTTCATGTCTCGAAAGCACAACTTAAGGTATGTATTAGATTTATATATAGCATTGTTCTAATGTTGGTATTTTGACACAAAATCGGATTTTTCTGAAATGACATGTCAATTTTTTCCATATTTCGATTCTACGACTCAAATTATGCCTAAGTGTTAAATTTTTGTAAAATTTGGTGCGAAATTTACGGAGAAATTCAGAAATTTATCTTGGCGCATTTTTTTCAGTTTGCGTCAGGAATAATTCACTTGACGAACTTCTTAATTTATAGTAACCTATTTTCCTTTTCTTTTTTATATTGTCCATGAGCGGAAAAAAGTCAACGTTCGTACGTTCAAATAATTTTAACAGAGTGTGTAAACCACATTTTCGTTATTATCGCTTACAATAAATACGCTAAATTTCAAAACGCGCCAATATGTAAATTCACGTATATCTTAGGAAATTTTGAATAAAAAAATCTATTGTTTTTCAGATATGGTTAGAAATAAGTCTACTTTAAGATGATGGCAAAAATGTTACAGGTTATAATTCAAAAGTGCTTTCGAAAAATTTACAAAATTGTTTTAAAATACAAATTTTAAAAGTAAATCATAAAAAACGGGCGAATTTTATTTGGATTGAACCTAAATTTCGAATGGTGAAAGGAAGAATCAAATAAGTTTAATAAAAAAAGAGATAGTAATAAATGTGTACCAAATTCAATTAACATTGAGGAGCTAAAATTTTGAGAGCTAATTTTTTAAAAAACTATTCGTGCGATTTTTACAAAATTTGACAGTTTGGCATAATTTGAGTCGTAGAATCGAAATATTGAAAAAAAAAATGGCATGTCATGTCAGGAAAAGTCCGATTTTGTGTCGAAATAACTATATCAGAACAATGCTATATATAAATCTAATACATATCGTAAGTCGCGCATTTGAGACGTGAAAAACGCAATAAAACGCAAGTTGAATTTCGTCAATCGGCCGAGTAGAACGGGAAATATATTACTGTCCTTTGGGGGGAGCGCAGTGTATATAACGAGTACTTTTGGTTTCAATATTCGACGTTTCCTGAGAATAAGAACCAGTCCAGTTTATATATATATATAAGAATAGTGACTGTACAGAAGTAGGCTGAAAAGAATCCTTTACTAACTCTTTTAAAATTCGCGTCGATTTGACGCTAACAAACTGCGCCTGTGCTTGGGCGGTAACTGAAACTGTAAGAACAAAACTCAAAAATTTGAAGATATTAACAAGTAGTAGAATTACGCTACAGGGCTCAGACTATCCTTTTTCCTAACAGAGTATTGCTAAATTTAGTGGCAGCAAATTAATAGTTGTTACGCCACGTTTAACCAGCAATAACTACTAAGCCGAAGCTCACGTTACAATACGCACATATGTTTTTTCAGACTCTCCAACTTTCTCGTCTAGAACTTGATACTTAAACCTTTTCTGCCACTGGTAGAATTTGCTCGCGCTACCAAATTTAAATATTCTGGCTCTGACAATTAGGAGAACGAAGGCTTATAGAAAAGGACTTCAGATTAAATTTAACTGGTTATTTAAAATAAATATAAATCCCTACAAGCTAAAGATTGCCAGAAGAAAAAGTAAACGCGAAAATCAAAATAAAACTAATCCCGAAAGTAATAAACTACAGAAAATTAACGCTGCTGTTTCCCATATCAATACAGACAAGAAATAGGACAACATCGATAAGAAGCAAATCGAAATTCAGCCTTTTTACTTTCTTGTTCGAAGTAAAGAAAGTATTTCGTGAAAAATTTCGGGTGTCACATTGCAACGATAACATCCATTTTAACCTCTCTCGAATACATTTGAATGAACACCAAGCACGTATAATCCGCTCTCGATTAATCGAGAGTAAGCTTTATTGAAATTCTTACACGAGCAGATGTCTTACGATGCTTTAGAAGAAGTAAGAATTAGTTTAAAACAGGGAAATTATCGAATTTGATCATGAGAATAAAGTAGTGAGAGATTCATTTCAGCAGTTAGATCTTCTAACGAGTCGAACAAAAAATATTTTAAAATTAGCGCTTGAATTTGTTTTCGGGGCTCACATACGAGTAGAGAAGACAAAATAGAGAATCAGATATAGATTTTACTGACTGAATATGGCTAAAGATATGACAGAATATCACCCATCATGCGAATCATGTCGATTAAGAAGTACCGAAAAAAATAACAGATAGAATTCCTATTACCCAGCTCTAAGACCTTATTTACCATTCGATGTAGTTGATATGATTGGTCCTCTAGAAGTTCATTCGGCTAGGAAACATAAATATACGTAGGTCAGTCAGAAAGTTAGTTGCACTCCTTCGTAAAAATTTTCTGTTAGGTGGTCAGTCAGAAAGTTAGTTGCACTCCTTCGTAAAAATTTTCTGTCAGAGGCTATTTTAATGAAATTTTGTGGCAACACTTCAGACATGCACCTGTATCGCGTGACATAGCGGCTTCTACGAGGCAAGTTTAGTTTTTTTGATAATCAGTCTCAAACATGTCTCGACGGCTGCAAATAGCGTCCAAATTGGAAATGCGTGCAGTGATTCGTTTTTTGTGGGCAAAAAGCTGCAACTGCACTGAAATTTATAGGTAGTTGCATGAAGTGTATGGTGAAAATGCAATGTCACGCCAAGCTATAGCGAAATGGTGCAACATGTCGGAGAATGGACGTACAGATATTGACGATGCTGAGCGAGAGCGAAGACCAGCAACTGCAACAAATTCGGAAATCGCTGCTCGCGTGAATGAATGTATTCTTGCAAACAGACGCATCACGATAAACAAAATCTCAAATGAACTGGATATTTCTCATGGAAGTGTACACAAAATTATCGCCGATCACCTTGAATTTCGTAAAGTTTGTGCTCGTTGGGTACCACGTCTATTGACGGAGGAACATAAAGGAAAGCGTTTTGAAAGTGCATTTGCATTTCTGCAACGTTACCAAACGGAAGGAAATGACTTTTTGGACAAAATTGTGACTGGAGATGAAACTTGGATTCACCACTTCTCACCTGAAACGAAACGCAGCTCGCTCGAATGGAAACATTGCAGTTCCCCGACAGGAAAAAAGTGTCGAACTGTTCCATCTGCAGGAAAGGTGATGATGACGCTGTTTTTCGATAGAGAAGGCGTGGTGCATACAGAGTTCATGCCGAAGGGTGCCGCAATTAATGCATCTTCTTACTGTGAAACACTAAAACGATTGCGGAAATCACTTAAAAATCGATGGTCAGGTAAACTGTCGAAAGGCATTGTGCTCCTGCATGACAATGCAAGAGCGCATGCAGCAAAACAAACGTGCGAACTTCTGAAAAAGTTTAGGTGGGAAGTGTGGAATCACTCTCCTTATAGCCCAGACTTTTTACCTCCTGACTTCCATGTGTTTGGTCCCCTGAAACAAGAACTTTCAAAGAGACGGTACCATTCGGATGCCGAAGTGAAAGCTACAGCCCAACAATGGTTATCGGATATTGGACGCGATTTCTTTGTAGAAGGCATCGAAACACTTGTACCACGCCTAGACAAATGCTTAAATAATGGAGGAAATTACGTTGAAAAGTAGATTTTGAATGCAACTTTAAGATACAAATAAAGTTATTGTAAAATTTCTATCCTGTTTTGTTTTCTTAAGCAGTGCAACTAACTTTTTGACTGACCCTCGTATTTTACGTCTAGTGGATGGATCAACATTCGCATTGGCCAGAAACCATTCCATTACGTTCTTTAACGGCAAAAGCTACATGCGACGCACCGTTGGAATATTCCGAAAGTACGAGTATAGAAAGCGATCAAAGGAATCTACTTTCTCAACTGACACAGGAATTTATGAAGCGTCTTGGATGTCGTCCAGAATTTCAGTGACCTGTATAAGACCACGTTGCTTCTTATGATTAGAATTTTCTTGTTTAAGCATGAGTATTGTCTTATAAATAAGTAACATTTTGGTTTCTTATTCAACAAGATAGTTTTTAAGAGCTTCATGAAGCTCCTGCAGGTGCTTACAATGTATGTTTTTATTAATTATTACGTCCTATTAGTAATTCATGAAACTTCTGCGTTTTCAGAATTGCATTAGGAATAAAGCATGAAATTGGTTAACAGGAATATTTCCGAAATTGTGCGTGACACCAACCTTTGCCACTCGTTATTACTTTGTTCGTGATACCCTTATAGCAGATATGTCATGCTATATTAATATATTAATAAGACGTCCTAACGCAGAAGGTATTAGAGAAATGACATGTTTGGGGAGCATGACCTAGTTTCAAACTCCTAACTGACATAAAGCGAATTACGTATCGCTGTGCCTAAAATTAACTACAGAAACTTGAAAAGGTTTAAACAAACCTCTTTATTTAACAGAAATTAGGCATAAATGCACTTCTCGTGCTAAGTGATATTGTGATGATGCAACTAAAATAACAGTCAAATTCGAATTTAAAAACATAGTCTAGATGTCAAAAACTAAAAACTGCAATTAAATTGAAATTGAAGTGGGCTCGAAACTCTAACAGGAGTAAAAATTACAAATCGGCAGCTAAACACGCAAAACGGAGTAGTTACAAACTTGTCAAAGTTGGAAAAACTACGTCGTGTGTCCAAAAGGGCAGAAACATGCTCTATCTTACAATCTAGCAACCTTAAACTAAATACTCTTTAACTCAATTTACATTCCGGCGAGGAAAGGGAAAGAAGAGTTTGTAAGGTTTTAGTTAAACTAACAAAGTTTTATTTTAATTTTACTTTTTCTATCTGTTCTTATTTTAACTTCCCGTTAGAATAAGCGCGCGTTTCAGCTTTATGCTAATTTGAAGTGGAGCCAAATTTATATTTAAACGGTAGGTAGGAACCTCTCGGTGTGAGAGAGCTTTTAGTCTCAAACCACTGTTACTCTGTTCGACGTTCGCCTGACCAGCTAGTATTTAAATTCTAAGCCTTAGCGCTGTTACGCTATTACTTATTAAAGTAATTCTAAGTGCGTTAGTGTTAGTTAAATCTTGCTACGCACCGTTTAGTTTAGAGGCCAACCTCGCGTTTATAGCTCTGTGAGCAACGACTATTTAATTTCTACTTAATTTTAGTTTAAAATAATTTGATTGTTCAGTTTAGACCCAAGTGCGGTCATTATTTTCTGTATCCCTCCCGAGTTGGGAAGTGGCTGTATATAATTGTGGTTTAATAAAAGAGGATTTTAAATCCTTCTTACGTATAGTTATTCTACCACTTAATCACAGTATTCTACCACAGAACATAGCTGCATTCAGCTCCCTGTTCAAGATTAGGACTCAGTTTAATTCACGAATATGTTCGCCAAGAATATGCACCGAACACTCAGTCGGGACAAGTTACAGTAAAAATTTAAAGCATAATACCTGGTTAGTTTCAAATATTAACATGCAAAGTTGAAGAGTAACAGTCCAATATTTTTCCATTAGGATGGCTTTTTGTTATTTATGATGATTCTATTTAAAATAGCATTTAGGGTAAAAAAGTATTAAAGCGAACTCTTGTAAAACCCACATTTTGCAGTAGGAAAGCATTATTTTTGTTAAAAAAAAATAGCTCGCGTATTGTAAAATGTTGGAACATTTGCTTATATTTACTAGTTTTCTGATATTTTTATGTTTTAAACCTAAACACCTCAAAAATATTTCTTTTAAAAAGCTTAATTGTGGTTCTGTTTCATTTTACATCTGGAAGCAGACAATAACTTTATCATAAGCAATAAATGTTTAAAAACAATTCTCATCTATATCAAACATTATTAACTGTTTTTCCCTTTTTTCGTTTTACATTCCCGTTATAACGTTCGTTATTTAATAGGAAGTTGTAGCATTTCGCTTTCTTCAATAGCTGTGGATAATCCAATATCCTTTTCCTGTTCACCATACATTTGAACCTGGTAAATCAAAGCTCATTTAATATATTAGTTCGAGCTTTTTGCAGCAACATCATATTATACAGATATTTCGAAGAGCTTCAATTTCATCATTTTGTTTTTAATCTTGGAGAAATTAAATCCTTTTTTCAAACATAATGTTAATCGATCTTCTGATAGCCTCTCAGCTTATTACGAACAAGCTCCACTGTTTCCAACGTTTCAGTTGGCTACATTTCAACATTTAGCGACGTTGAGGAACGATTTATTTTAGCTTTCTGGCATTATTTCCAAATGATAGCAATGTTAAAAACGTTTCAGTATTAAAGATTTGTAATACTATGCTTTAAAAGATCTGTTTTTCGGAATGTAAGTTGAAATTTTTTACTTGGAAAAGTCGCCTGTAAATTATTTGGTGAAAAACATACTTTGTTTAAACACATTTATTAGCAGTATTGCTAGCCCATAGGGCCAGAAAGGCTATTAATTCCGTTTTGCCATTTTGCGTCGATTCACTGTAAACGAATCACTTTTCAAATTGTTGCCACCAAATATTAGAGCCCTGTATAATATTTAATGAAATTAAATTATTAAGAATCTGCATAAATTTATATAGTTTCTCGCACTGTGATAAAACAACGGTACCTAGAGCCATCGAATTTTGAATAACGTACGTCTCCGCCCGAATATGGGCATCTCAAAGTTCAAATTTGGAATTTGGATTTTGTTTTATTATCTGTTTCATAATTTGTAAAGCATTTACGACTTTTTGATTAAGAAACTCAACAATTTCAAAGCAAGAATGCCAAAACTGTACAAAAAAACACTTTTATCTCCAGCGCGCGAAACTGTATATCGAAAATTCTAAAGATATGCTCTTTTAAATATTTTGCTATGGTTTAAATGCGAATAACATGATATTTAATAAATAAAGGTAACACACAAAACGTTAAGATGTCAGGACTGAGTGTTCGGTGCATATTATTGGCGAACATCTTCGTGCAAATCTTAAGTCCTGATCTTGAACAGGGAGCTGAATGCAGCTATGTTCTGTGGTAGAATACTGTGATTAAGAGGTAGAAGAACTACACTTCAGAGGGATTTAAAATCCTCTTTTATTAAACCACAATTATTTACAGCCACTTCCCAACTCGGGAGGGATACAGAAAATAACGACCGCATTTGGGTCTTAAACTGAACAAGCAAATACTTTAAACTAAATTTAGAATAGAAAATTAAATCGTCGTTGCTCACAGAGCTATGAACGCGAGGTTGGCCCCTAAACTAAATGGTGCGTAGCAAGATTTAACTAATACTAACGCACTTAGAATTACTTCAATAAGTAATAGCGTAACAGCGCTACGGCTTAGAATTTAAATACTAGCTGGTCAGGCGAACGTTGAACAGAGTGACAGTGGTCTGAGACTAAAAACTCTGTCACACTGAGAGGTTCCTACCTCTCGTTTAAGTAGAACTTGGCTCCACTTCAAATTAAAGCGCGCTTATTCTAACGGGAAGTTGAAATAAGAACAGATAGAAAAAGGGCAAATTAAAATAAAAATTTGTTAGTTTAAACTAAAACCTTACAAAGAAAGACGCCCCTTTGTGCGTACTATAAAATCTGGAAGCTTTCAGACTTTTTAATTCATATTTGGTTATTTTTGTGTAATTTGTCTTTAATTTATGCAAAATTTACAGTGCTTCTCTTGGTCTGGTTTTTATGCACCAAGACAAATGATAATTATAACAGATTATACCAATGCATACCAGCAGCCGAATAGGTAAGACATCGGTAATTAGGCCCAGTTTTGATTCGACGAATGGGTGGGATGCATAGGGGTCTTCATGATTTTCCTCGTGTGTAACAGGAACGTGAGTAAGCTTTCCTTTAAAAATGCTGCTTTAACGTATCCCTTGGTGCCTTGCGAGCTTTGCTTTTACTAAAACCCTCCAGTCATCAAAGCAGGCTTACCTTTTTTGGAACCTTCGTGAAATGGAAGCATTTTAAAATTTTTTCTAAGGATGGAATGAAAGTAGCGAAGTTGAAAGGAAGAGCAACAGTTTTAGAGCAGAGTATGTCTTTAGGCGATATCAAATATTCTTAAACGATTCCGTTAAATCGAAGAAATCAGTCACCAAATCGGGAATCGTAATATGACATTGCTTTAAATGTTTCATGATAGCAGTAAATCGTTGATCTCCAAATCGGGGTAAGTTGCAGATGGGGAAAAAAGTAATTTAAAATTATCTACAGGGAGCCATTTTAACATCGGATTTTTTACATGTCTACGTCAGATTTTTTAAATTATAGACAGAGGCTTTCAATACAAAAACAGGAACATGCAGGAAATTTTAACAGGAAAGGTTTTTGGTTTGTTTTTATGTGATAACAGTAAAGCTTCGAGGGATATCTACCTAAGGGGAGGGTTGTCTTCATGAGGGACTTTCTAAGTGAAACTGAATGCAGTACACATTACACATGTGCAAAAACGCGGAAACGCCATGCAGCCAGCCCGCTCTCGAAATTTGAAACTCGGACCGAACTACCCAGCGTTCAGCAACTTAACCGCTCGGCCGCTCGTGGGCTAACAGAAAAGGAATCTGAAATAGTACGAGTTACAAGGAAATGATAAATCATTTGCTTTTGAAGCTTAAATCGTTAGTTTTTCACACTTCAATTCTCTCAGATCATATAATAGAGATCTCAGCTCAATCCTTTACTTATTGTCTCAAAAACAAAAGTTGAAATTTTTAGTGAATATACCATGAACACTCATCACAGCATCTATAAACAATGAGCGTAGGAAGTTTGCTATCATATCTGACCTGTTCTGCTATTTTCTGTTATTATTTATTGGGGAAAAGAAGTCCGCTCCACTTTCATCCTCCCTCCATAGTATTTAATAACATTGTGGGACATTTTAATATTGGAATAAAGTATACAAAGGAAGGTATCTTAGGTGCAGCTAAACCAAAACCGAGGGAGAAAAAATATGGGCAAAAAAAGAGCTTAAATATATGTGGGGCATCAAAATCTTAATGCTTAGCGCCTCTGCAGGTCCTAATCCGGCCACTCCATAGGGGCGAAAATCACATGCACTTTTGTTATCGGAAAATAAAGTAGCGGGGCTCCTAGCAATTTAAAAAAGCTTTAACATATCATCATCGACTTTTGGCAAGAAAGAAGGTAACTGTTTTAATAATTCAGTAATTTTAATGTTTAAAGTTTAATTTTAAGGCTAAAATAAAAAATAAAAAATGAAAGACTTTCAGATTTTATATTACGTACAAAGAGGCGCTTTTTAACGTTTTGTGTGTTATCAATATCGCAAAATAATTTTGAAATGAACATACCTTTAGAATTTCCAATACACAGTCTTGCGCGCTGGAGATAAAAATGTTTTTTTTTTCGTACAGAGTTACCATGGCTGGCTTTGAAATCGTTCAGTTTCTTAATCAAAAATTCGTTAAAGTGTTACAAACTATGAAATCGATAATAAAACAAATTCCAAATCAGGGCTTCTAGATACCCATATTCGGAGGAGGAATACGTTACTCAAAATTGGATCGCTCTAGATACCGTTGTTTTATCACAGTGCGAGAAGCATATATACATTTATGCAGATTCTTCATTATTTAATTTCTTTAAATATAACGCAGGGCGATAATATTTAGTGGCAACAGTTTAAAAAGTGATACGGACATTTACAGTGAATCGATGCAAAATGCCGAAACGAAATCAATAGTCCTTCTGAGCTAACGCTCCTTTCGGCTAAACATTTGTTACATCGATTACGTTGATTTACTCTTTAAAAATTGAATCCTGCTTTGTTTCAATACAATATATACTGTGTATCATGACATTCGGAACGTAGTCCTTTCAGTTTGGTTATTTCATTTCGTTGCTTAAGAGTGAATAGGTCAGCAAAGAACACTCTTGCAGCGATTTGAGACACTAAGCTTACTCTTTTGTTTCGTGTTCCGTTATTACGCCCGAGCTCTTTTAACTACGATAACATATAAAAGGATTGTCGCTTTTCGTCAGAGATCAGCATAATGAAACTGCCGTGAAAGATTACAGTGAACTTGTCAGAAATTAATGTGATGAATAGCAGTCCGGAATGGCACATCTTTCATTCTTTCAATATATCACCATTGTATTTGGGCTGTTAATCTAGAATTTCGGAAAGGGAAGGAAATGAAACAGACTTTAGTAAGATGAAGTAAGCATAAATAATTTAATAAATCAAAAAATCGTATGTAGTTTCCAAATAAATTTACAATCTAATTGATTATTTCAAATCAATTATCAAGAATTTCCTTTATTCTGTCTGTGTAATTTATTTATTTATTAGTCCAAAGGGATTTAGTCCCGAAGGACTATTACTTTCGTTTGGGCGTTTTGCGTCGTTTCACAAAAATGTCCGATTCACTTTTCAATTTAGTGCTTATGTTTCTTTGTCGGAAATTGAAGTTGCATTGGGTTGGCTATTAGAATTTTTGGAATTGTACTGTGTTGGTTATTGGGTCTGTATTGGATGGATTAATGGAATTGTATTGGGTTGACTACTCGAATTATATTGGGTTGGTTTTTGTGTTCGTATTGGGTTTAGTTTAATGTTTGTTTCGTTCGGCAAGTTATTATATTATTAAGCAAGATCCCTTTGGATGTAATCTAAAATCTGAATCCTTTCAGATTTTTTTTTGTTTGTTTTTTTAGTCCAAAGGGATTTAGTCCCGAAGGACTATTACTTTCGTTTTGCGATTTTGAGTCGATTCACTCTGAAGGCCCGTTTCACTTTTCAAATTGTTGCCACTAAATGTTATCGCTCTGCATTAAATTTTAAAAAATGAAAAATCTGCATAAATGTATGCATGTTTCTCGCATTGTGATAAAACCTAGAGCCATCGAATTTTGAATGACGTAATCCTACTGCGAATATGGGCATCTGGAAGCCCTAATTTTGAATTTGAAATTTGCTTTATTATCGATTTTATGTTTTGTAACATTTCAACGAATTTCTGATTAACAAACTAAAGGATTTCAAAGCGAGCAATAGCACACACTGTACGGAAAAAAAAACATTTTTATCTCCAGCGCACGAGACTTACGGAAATTCTAAAGATATGTTCATTTTAAAATGATTTTGCGATATTGATTTTGAACTGAATTTTATGGTTTGAGTACGTAGTACATGATATTTAATAAAAAAAAAGGTAGCACACGAAACGTTGAAAAAACGCGCCTTTGGACGTAATTTAAAATCTAAAATCTTTCAGATTTTTTTATTTATTTATTTATTTATTTTTTTGAAGTCCAGAGGGGCTTTGTTTCTGAAGGGCGTTGGAAATATTAAATGTCAGCTCACTTTTCAAATTGTTGCCACCAAATATTGCAGCCCCGTATTATATTTAGAGGAATTAAATAATGAAGAATGTGCGTATGTATATTTCTCGCATTGTGATAAAACGACGGTACCTAGAGCCATCGAATTTTAAATGACGTAATCCTGTGCAAATGTGAGCATCTGGAAGCCCAAATTTGAAATTTGGAATTTATTTTATTATCGATTTCATATTTTGTAAAGCTTTAACGAATTTTTGATTAACAAATTCAAGGATTTCAAAGCGAGCCATGGCAACGTTGTACAGAAGAAACATTTTTGTCTCCAGAGCGTGATACTGTGTAAAGGAAATTCTAAAGATATGCTCAGTTTAAAATTATTTTGGGATATTGTTCTTTAACTGAATTTTATGTTTTAAGTGCAAGCTTATTTTATTCAGAGAATAGCCCATTTGCTGAGATTTAAGCTGCTTTCTCTTCCTAAAAGCCACCACTAGCCTAAATCATCATGCAGGGTGTTCCGAAAGTAAGCAACTATGTTTATGAAATCTAACACTTTTTTAAAAACCAGAAGCCCGTTAATGTTCAACATGTTTAAAACATGTTAAAAGTGCATCATAATATCTTCGTGTTCTTTTAAGTAGCTTACAATGTAAAGTACGTAGAAGACGAAGTAGCGAATTTTCGCTATGCCTTAAAGAATAAATGCAGCAGAAGAAGGTTTTAAATAACCTTTTTTTTAACTAAAATGAACAGATGCACAAACTTGGTGTTCACATTTCACTATCACTTGTGGCTAACTTAAGTAACAGAAAATAAGAGTGTAAAATGCACGTTAAATTAAGATAACTATCCACTGGTTCCTTAGCTTCACTAAACGCTAAATCGGCTGCACACAGCAAAGCCGAGCTGACGCATATCAATATAAACTAAAGGTATCTAACATCGACTAGAGAGGTAAATTCGAACACGCAGCGTAAACTCGGAACTAAGTATGCTACTACTCCTTTCAAACTTTTCGAAACGCAGCTTAAATACTGCTTTTGAAACACGTTTAGATTAGCATCTATCTACGTCATTACAAATTTACATTCCGGAAAGAAACTGAAATCGGTAGG
>KK117946.1:11500-29036 GCA_000611955.2 Stegodyphus mimosarum | reverse complement strand
TAAAATCGGTTAAACTGTAGATTTAGTATTAGACTTCAGAGAATCATGTTTCTTCAACAAGTTATTAAACTGCAAGCTTAAAATCAAATTCAAAGATAGACTTCTAATTTTATGTACGTCATAAAAATCTATACTATTAAAATCTTGTCTATCGGTCTGTTTGTTTGTTTGTGGCATAGATACCTAACCCCCTCTGGATTCCAGGAATTCGTGGAAAGCCATTTCGAGCATTCAAATCTTCGTACGACTTTAGTCAACCGAGATATTAATTAAAAACTCTAATTTTCGCACTCATTATTCCGAGTGGCAACAAGCTTGCTCGCTAGAGATAAAAATCAAGGTCATATTCTAACTCTGAAAAAGCATGCGATTGCATGTGACGTCATTGCACGCCGAAAAATTCTTTGTTAATGTTGGCATTCTAAATAAATAAGCTGATGTTGGCAACTTCTCACTTCTCTTGCACGAAATAAAAAGGAAGTATTGTAATCGCGAAAATTTTGGGGTATCATATTTCAACGAAAATATCCACTTTGGTCCCTATCGAATGCAATTTAGCGATGTTTTTTGCGTTATATCTGAGCGTAAGGAGAGAATAAAGGACTCTTTTTTCTCCAAAAAAATTACAAAACTGATTTAAAATGGATTCTGAAGAGATTTTTTCGTGGCGTCTGTGCGTATCTATGCCTATCTACCTAACTACGTATGTATGCATGTATCTCGCATAACTCAAAAATGTGTAGCCTCAGATCATTGAAATGTTGTATACAGGACTGCTATAACATGTAGATGAGCATGTCCTGTTTTGGTTGCAATCGTCAGCACCAAATATGTATATATATCCACTCTATTACTCGGCTCAGTGAGCTCAGTTTTTTTATTCTTATATGTTTGTAAATTGTGCATTTTTCGCTTTAAAAATGATTGAATTACGTTGTTCTTAACTTCCGGTTAAGGTTTTTATGCCTTTAGTAAATCTGCATGCAAGAGTTGTAGAATTATCAACATTTTGCAAGTTGTTTAAATGCAGCAAAGCCTAATCATTTTGGCCATAGCAGCAATATTTGTTTACATTTTAAACTTAGAAGAATAGTGGATTTGTTGCCAATCTAAAGAAACTAAGCTTCGCAACAACACAGATAACGCCTTCTTTTATTATCGCCAATTAAGTTATGCTTTATCCATTCTGTAATTTATTGAAGGAAATAAGTGTTTAAGATTTACTTCGTAATTTTGAATATAGATATTTTCAGTTTGTATTTTCTGCCTTTTTGTGAAGTGAGATCTGAAATAACTGAATGAGAAATACCGAATCATGTGTGAAAAACCTTTTTTATTATTATTTCTTTTACATATCGTTTTAGATTTATTATAATATTTGAATACAACATCTGGAAACGATTAGGTAATTCTACATAGTTTCTATGCATTCTGAGTTATAAAAGGAATAAGATGTAACGCTGTTAATTGCACCTAGCGCCAGAGTGTCGTTGGTAAACAAATGTAGTGAATTTTAAGGAACGCATTTATTCTATTGCGGTTTAAGCGCTATCGACAAAGTAGACTTAATTCAATCCAATAAGTTTAAATGAAATGCAGGGGGAAATGCGCATAATTTAATATTCCGTACATGGAAGTCATGTGGTGTGCACATCGGATTTTTTAAAAAAAGGACCTTTCGAGGTCGAAACTATTTGTTGGCACTTTCATCAGAATCTGACTAACTTTGGAAAATATTCTTTCTCGCATTCCAGAAGTTCAGCAAAATTGCTCAGGTAAGGTGAGTTATTGAATACTGCAAAACACACGTGGGCTGCCGCCTAAGTAGAAGGATGCCTTTGTGGAGAGCTTTCTAATAGGAACTGTCTCGTATTCACGTTACAGGTGGGGAAAAAACCACCATGCAGCAAAACCCTTTCTCCTGGATTAGAACCTCGAGCGAATTATCAGTATTCAATAGTCTTTAATCGCGCAGCTAGTGGTGAGGACCTTAGGATAACCATCCTTCCATAAGACCTTAGGATAACCATGATAATTTAATATTCCGCACAAGAATGTCATGGGGTGTAGACATCAGATTTTTTTGTTTTTAGGATAACTGACACGATATGTTATTGCCACGTTAATTCTTTTATCGGTACTGAGAAAAAGTTGTTATATTACATTAAAATTTAAATCCTGATGTCATATGCATATCTGAAATGTCAAAAGTTTTGTTTTCTGGTTTGGCAACAAAAGAATTATTTACGATTGTATGTTGCTTGGAAAAAATTAACTGATTTCAGTCATATTAAAATGTTTTTATGCATTTTCTTTTGAAGTGTCTAGAACTTAAACTAGAACTTAAAAATTTTGCTTAGGCCGCAGCAGCTTGCTGGTTAAAATATAAAAGCCGTATCTGACAATTTAGTTTAAATTAAATTTGAAATAAACAGATATCATTCAGAAAAATTTTAATTAATTCTAATGGTTAAGATGAGATTCAAATAGTAAATTAAAATAAGATTCATTCAGATGATTAATATTCATTAAGTTGACATTCAGATCTATTAAGATGAGATCGATTAAGATGATTATAATTACACATGTCAGACTAATAATTATGTCAAAAATTGACCATAACAGGCAAACTAATAATTATTTACTTCGAAATGTCTTGAACAAGGACGAGGAGTTGCACCCAGAAATCTATTTTCTAGAACACGAGAATGTAAAACGAAGTAAAACGTCGAGGGTTGAATAGTGCGATGTTAATCACTAGCTTTTGTGATTATTCTTTTAACTACCTTGCAGTGCTGACTGACATCCAGACGATTTGCATAACTGGCTGTTTTCCAGATCTAAATTTAAATTTCTTCTCTCATGTCTGCGAGAATGAAAAACTGTGACAGGTGAATGGAAAGAACGCAGAGTTCAAAGCAAAACTTAAGCTGTTGATAAAAACCTTTAGAGATACTTCCTAACACGGTTCAGGACCAGCATCGCGTATACGCGCCGCAACGATTCCACTCTTACCAGCCCAGCGTCGCGTCGCGAAGAGCTAAACCATTCAGGACCAGCACCGTGTACGCGCGACGCAACAATTTCTCTCGTACCAGCCCAGCGCCATGTATACGCAACTTGAAAACGGAACGATTTTTAAAAATTTTTAAATACCAGTAGATGGAGCTAAATGATAACGGTTTTTACATCGGTTATGTCATGTGGCTTTTGACCTTCAAATATGAGCATCAGTTTCTGTTCTGTGCTTCTGGTTTTGAAAGATTTATTTGTGTAAACAAACTGGGAATCGCAGCTCTTTAAATCTGACAGTCTTGAGAGAACCGAACCACAAAAATGTTGGAAAACAGTAATTAGTCCTTAAGGAACCACATATTTGCCTGTAGAGACATTAGGTATTTTTTGAAACAGGAGTCATAAAAAATGAGCAAGGCCTTCACCGGGACTCTAACCACGGACCTCTGGAATACGCGCTCAGCGAGCTGACCACTACACCACGAAGGCATGCGAAGAAGGCGGGAGAAACACTTTATAAACCTTACGCTGGATTTATCAATTCAATTTGGGCGAATTATCGCTGAGAGCTAGAAAGTAAAAGATTCGAGGTCAGAATCTCGGAAAGGCATAGTTTATCTTTTCACGTTTCACGTTCTGAAAAGCAGAATAGTCTTCACAGTATGAGGCTCAAACTAAAATGTAGTGTACGATAACTCGAAGCTATGTGGATTTGATAGACCAGACCTGTTCTAAGTAGCCCTTTAAATAAAAGAGAATGTAAAGAATTATCACATCTCCTTGTGCGTGCTGTTGCGGTAAAAGCGGTAAGAACGTCCGCTAATATTCGGAAAATCCGTGGTTCGAATTTCGGCGAGGACACAAATGATTAGTCATACTTCCTTGTACTGCCCTTCGAAACCTTATAACCTTTGCAGTTTGTCAGCTGTATCTACCATTAATATTGCTGCGGTAACTGAAGTCATGAAATATTAAATGATAATAATAATAATAACAATACAAATAAAATCTGAAAGGTTTCAGATTTTAAATTACGTCCAAAGGGGCGTTTTATTAACGTTTTGTGTGTTACCTTTATTTATTAAATATCATGTTCTTCGCACTTAAACATAAAATTCAGTTCAACAGCAATATCGCAAAATAATTTTAAAATGAGTCTATCTTTAGAATTTCCGATACACAGTTCCGAGCGCTTTAGGTAAAAAGCTCTTTTATTCCCCGTAGAGTGTTGCTATTGCTCGCTTTTAAATCTTTTGAGCTTGTTCATCAAAAATTCGTTAAAATTTTACAAAATATGAAATACATAATAAAACAAACTCTAAATTCTAAATTTGGGCTTCCAGATGAGCATATTCGGGTGGAAACGTACGTTATTCAAAATTGGATGGCTCTAGGTACCGTTGTTTTATCACATTCGGAGAAATATACATGCATTTATGCAGATTCTTCATTATTTAATTTCTTTAAATATAATAAAGGCGATAACTTTTGGTGGCAACAATTTGAAAAGTGATACAGCCGTTTATAGTGATTCAACGCAAAATCGCAAAACGAAAACAATAGTCCTTCAGGGACAAAGCCCCTTTGGACTAAAATTTGAAACATTACCTTCTGTAATATTTCAAAAGAATGTTTTTATTATATCAACAGTACCGTAGTTTAAAGACCTAAAGCCGAAAATGTCCAGCTTGTAGTGCGTTTGTATTTCAGACTGCATGAAAAGTTATCAGCGCACTTTGTGAAAGATTAGGCCTGTGCGACAGGCGTAGGAATGTTTATCCTTTCCTTACGTCGAAACTTAGAGAAAAAAAAAATCACTCTGTAATTACAAAGCCTCATTATACTTTCAAAGTTTTCCTTAACTTTAAACTTTGCTAGATCGCATTTTCAGTAAAACAGTTGTAAAATATTCACTTTGGCATATTCAACTCGTCTACAGTTGATGAACCGATCTCATCAACATTCACGATGCTTTAGAGATGTTCTTTGTCTTTCTCCAGCCCCATTTTTTATTTTTAGCCCGTTTTACAAACAGATTCATTCTTTGAATTTAATCTTAGCTGTTCATGGATAATTTCTATCGTTTCATACACTTTTTATCTAGGACACGCTAAAATTTAAATGCAGGTGAAAGTTTTATGCGTATAATGTACACTAGAATTCAGCTTCTGGGACTTCATATTTTCAGTATATGCAATATAGAAATATAGAATTTATCTGACACCGAAGCAAAAAGAATAGAAATGCGAATATCTCGGGTTTGTATATTTTGGGAGAACACATTCCACACACCTTACAAATTACATCTTGCGATTTCCAAACATTTTACAAATAGTCTTATTTAATACCAGAGACTAAATCGCCATCCTTGTATATTTTTCTGGAAGTCTATATCGCAGAATCAAAATTTTTGGAATATTTTGTGATAAAAATATTTTAAACTTTCGCTCTGATTTTCCAATTAATATTTTTTTTTCTTATTTTGTATTTCCTCGGAATACAGTACTTTTGTTTATCCTTTGTTTCCATTACGCCTCATAACTGATTTCTAAAACCCGCAAGAACCTGTGTTTGACATAATTTCCTGTTTTCTTATCCTCCACGGATAAGAAACTATCCAAATGTAGCTTATCTCAAATGAATCTTACACTCTTCTGTTTCCAATACTTAAATACATATTAAATTTGAATGTGTATTTTTATATGCATTTTTTATTACTGTGCGGAATTAAAGTAAATTTTGTATTTGTCGGATATCAACCCAAGATAAACTCTTTAATTTTGCTAGACAATAAATCATAAGCTCATATGTTTTACTTTTAATTGTCTATCATAATAACCATTTACGTTCAGTTAGAGGTAACTATTAAATGTAATTAAAATATTTTCTTTTATACTATTCTATGAGTTTCAGTATCCTGTATATTACTACAGTCCAGTGGGGAATATAACAGAAAATAGTGGAAAAAACCCCCTTGTATCCAGATTATAGAGCAGCAGGGAGAACAACACAGCAAACTATATTATTTTGAGATTCAAGCTAGTTTAAATCTGAATACACGATGCATGTTCAATTTAGTTTTCTGAAACAGAAGTTTATTGTGTCATTCAGTATAACTTACAATACACTTTTTAACAGGAGAAATAATTAAAAATACGCCTAAGGTCGGTTTAGGGTAAAATTTCATTCATCAGTTAGCTGTATCATTTAAAATTTAAAGGGGGGACATTCAAACGTTAGATTTATTTTTATAGGCAGCACTGAACAATGGTTAGTACTTGTTTCTTTTAAAATTAATATGTTGCTTCAAACACTGAATAGTTTAGTGGAAATATTAAGATTTTTTATGATATGTTTTATTCTAACCTTATATGGTATGTTATATGATATGTTTCATTCTAACTTTATATGGTATGTTTTATTCTAACCATCAGCAATGAAATGCTTAGCATCCATGAAATGCATATCTTGTGAAACGGGAATAATTCTGCGAAAACAGCTTCAGAGAGAGGTTTACAGAAAGTAGTGTCCAAAATAAAAATTAAATATCTAATACATTAGAAACAGTGTCTTGAAAAATTATATTCAAGCATAACGAAAGCATCATTTTTAATTAAAGTATAAAATATGAATGTTCATTTTGGGATATTTTTCATTTATAATAGTATAAAATAATAAGTGGCAATCTCATTTGTATAAATTCTAACTTAAATGCCAAATTATATAAATTTTTGTGATTGCATGTCTTAAAAGCGGGGTACATTCAGCATTTTATAAGATTTCAAATATTCAATATTATAGAAGAAAGGAAAAAAAAAACTTAGAATAATAGTATAGTGATAGTAAAAAGAGGTTAATTCGTGTAATTTTTATAAGTTTCTAACTACATAGATGGATTGTGTGAAAATGGAAATTCCTTATAACGAATTTCTACCTTCAGGAAAATACATTAGTTTATGTACATTGAATTAGAAGTAAGGAAGTAAGAGACGATATAATATCTCACTCAAAGCAGTGTAACAGTTCAGTTCCAATTTGGGCACTCTGTACTAGTATTGTAAATGTGTATTAATAGTGATTAATGTATCAGCTCATTTAAGGAATTAGATTTTCAGTAAGATAAGAGGCAAAAATGTTGTGGAATCGTTTGTGGAAGCAGTAAAAATCACACTTCTGCCTTCAGTTCGAAAAAATAATCAAATTCTAGTATTGTTTTCAAGATCCTATAATGTTTGGTGTGAAATACGGATACAAATATAATTAGATTCCAAGAGAAAAGAAATAAGAACTAAAAGAAATAATAGGGAATATAAGGGCTTAAACATAATATAAATTTAGAAGCCAAAGATGAATATTAAAAATATGGAATAGCAAAATATCAAAAGAGGACTAGCAAATTTAGGAAGTGATGGGCAATAAATAACGAAAAATATAAGTTTTTAGAATAATGAAAGATGAATAAAACTGATGTTCGCAAAATAAATCGCTTAAAACTAAGGTAAACAATTTTAAAGGAAAGAATATTATTAAAATTCAAAAGTATGAAATCAATTATAAGAATAATATTATGACTTTAATTCATGAGTTACACATAATGCCCAAAATAATTACTTTATATTCTTAAAAATTATTATACTCTGAAAGGGTTATTATCAAAAATATTATTATTTTAAACAAAGTTTTAATTTCTGAATCTATACGAAAGAAATCGTTGGTTTAAATTCATCTTTAACTCACAGTTAAAAATTTTGCTTTAAGAAAATAGTTTTATGAATTCCTTTTATTTCATAAAGAATGTATAAGTACCAAGCATATTCTAAAGAAAATAACTAGAAACAAGTTCTCTTCATTCTGATGTATCAACAACTTTTCCCATATCCACTGACAGATAGGGCTCTCCTATCTCCATTTTCAAATAAGCCTCCCTCCCACGGCTAGCCATTCCCTCTCGGTAGCTCCCTCAACTCCAGCTCCCTGTGCTCCCGATCCAGAACTCTCATTTCCTCTACTAATATATAATCATTCATGTCAAATAAGATTTACTATATGCTCATTCATATCATTCATATAAATAATAATTCCTTCGTAATCATAAATGTTAATAATAATTCATTCAAATTAAGTTTGTAATAAATATTACTTAATAACATTAAGTAATTATCAATTATAAAGCACAGTACAAAACATTCAATACAAATTTCAATAAAACGACACCCTTTATAGTAAAAATTAAGGATTAGATTTAAATTTTTTTTAAATGGGAAACCACACAAGGGCTCTGCCTATGGAGAAGGATGCCTTAGTTGAGGACTTTCTAAGGGAAACTCATTTTATTCATGTTACATATCGGAAAGACTACAAAAACTAAATCATACAGCCAGCACATTTGCCTCGTCAGCCTAAATTCGAACCTAGGAGTATCTACCGGTCTTTAACCGCTCGGTCACTTATGGGATAGCAAACACAAATTAAAATATTTTTTCTCCAGTTTAACAGGCTTCATCTGTGTAACACAGAGTCTTTCAGATTTCAAGTTCTTGTACGAACGTGTGCGCTTGAGGATTGAAAATAAATTCAACGTAGAATCAATTCAGAACTTTCGGTTTCACATTCACTCTACATATCTAGCTGTAGTGGTACTTCAAGGTTTAGATAATATTTATAAATAAGTACTTCAAGGTCGCATAGACCCTCTTCTCTTTTTTACGATCGTAATGAGTGTCGACATTACTACTCAAAGAGAATTACAAGATTTTAGTAAATTAAAGGATTCGACTTATTCTCCGCCGCAGTTAAATTAATTATAGGGCTATTGCTAATTTAAGTTACACTTTTGAGTTACATATTTTATATGTTATATATATATATATATGGTAGACAGAGATTTAACGAGCTTTATCATTTATGTATACTTATATTTAATCTATTATAATAAAGCTGGCGAATGTAGGTAACATATTACCGAAATGAAAGCGCATCAGAATGCATCAATGGCCATTATATTCTAAAAAGTCGGGAGCATAAAATTTTCATTTTATTAGTGTATATTTCTAATTAATCGTAAAGCTGTGACATATTTTTTACTTTGAGAACGTTTTGCTGTATTCGAATGGCCTAATAACCTAACACCTCCTTCCTTTTTACGTAAACAAAAAACAAAACGTTCTTGTTAACTAGATGTGAAACATTAAAAATAAAAATAATATATTAAAAGAATAATTTATCATGGTAGAATAAAAATGATGTTGTCTGCTACTGTTGCCATCTGATAAAATTTAATCTGTGCGGCTAAATAAAATTAAAATTGAACAGGAAAATAACTTTAGGTTAAACTGTTTAAAAAAAGCTAAAATATTTGCTTCTGTACTTCCTTTTTGTGACTTAAAAATGTACAAATATAAGAGCATTAAAATACTATTAAAAATTATGCTGTCGTTTGAATAAAATTAAGGGAGAAAAAATAATAAATATATATTCTACAGTAATCTAAACATTGCTGTGGAATATTTTCATTGCCGTGACGTTATAATTTTGACGCAGACGATAGTATACTGAGAAAAGAGAGTTATAAATTTTGCAGTCGTATTCTAGTATATATTATAAGAAAATTCTCATCTATTATATTAATGGCAGAAAATTTTATAACAATTGTTGCAAAATGTTATCAAAATTGCTCTCCCAAATTATTTACATCGTTAAGCTGATGAAAAATTCCTTTTATAATTTTGAAAATAAATGAAAGCCAATAACTTATCTCCTATTTTGTCAAGACCGAGAATTTTATTTTTCGCGCAGTAAAATAATAGCACCAAATTTCGGGGACGGGGAGGGGGACTATATAGAATTATTTTTCGCATAATATTTATATTTTTTTTACTAACTATATACTATCAATATACAAAATATTAAAAAATTAATAAAATCTTCACTGTAACAGAATGCGAAAAGAAACATGTAAAATTACCCTGAAATTTCGCAACAGCAGTCATTTAAAGCAATAATATTTCAACGCAATAGAAATAATTTCGTGCACAAAATATTAAATACTGCAATTTTATTTATCGCCGCATTTAAATAGCTTAAATTGTTCGAGACGTGCGTGCAAGTCATGCGCAAATCTATTCAATGGAGCACAACATGAAACATTGTTTCGCCAAACATGTCTATTTGTAGCCAAATGTGGCACGATTGTTATCTCTCTAAAAATAAAAAGAAATAAGTTTGGAACAACGAGGAGGCAGTCTTTGGCACTCTGCCAAAATGTGGACACTGGGAGTTGTTCGCAGCCCAAAGGAGGCGGAGCTTATTGTTTAAGACACTGCGGCAGAAGACGAAACTTGTCCTTCCACTTTTGGCGGTGTTTTGCCCGCGGACTTCTTGCCAAATTTGGCGAACACTCCGCAGCTGGAGAATCGATATTTTTACCTGTCGCGGCCCGTTATTGATTGATCGAAAGTTTATTGGTGTTTCTTTTCTTCTTTAGTAGGTTCTGCGCGTGCCTTCGGGCTCTTTCGATCGAAGTTTCTGCGTCCTCCTCCGGGATGGGAGACTGGGGAGATTGCGATGACGTCATTGCGCCCCCGCAGCAGGTGCGGTGGGCCGCCAAAGTCTGTGCGCAGTGATTTTGAAAATATCAATTGAGAAGTACGCCGCATACACATAAAAATTTTGTTTGGCGCAACATATGTAAATATAAGTATAGTGAGAATAATAATAAGTGTAGTGAGAGAATAACGGATAAAAAAGTCATATATATCTATATATGCATATATATTTGTAAAAAATCAATTTTGCAGCAATATTTGAACGTATTTTCTGTCAATAACTTTTCCAGATATAACTTGGCATTAAAATAAATAATTTAATTTTGCCAATAAAATTTGGCATTCGACGAGGCGCGTTTTCAAATAGCGAAATGTGTTTTTTTTTACCTTTCAAATTAAGATAAAGAATTAAATTTTGTAACGCCAATTACTGTTTTTATGTGTAAAAAATTGCTTAAAGAAATTTATTGAATTCATTAAAAAGTCCATTAAATAAACGAAATTTACTGTAGATTCATATTTTTAGTCCAAAGGGGCTTTGTCCCTGAAGGACTATTGTTTTCGTTTTGCAATTTTGCGTCGGAAACATTAAAAGTCTGTATCACTTTTCAAACTGTTGCCACAAAATATTGCAGCCCTGAATTATATTTAAAGAAATTAAATAATGAAGAATGTGCATAAATGTATGTTTGTTTCTCGCAATGTGATAAAACGACGGTACCTAGAGCCATCGAATTTTGAATGCTGTAATCCTGCTGCGAATATAGGCATCTGGAAGTCCAAATTTGACATTTGGAATTTGTTTTATTAACGATTTCATATTTTGTAAAACTTTAACGAATTTTTGATTAACAAACTCGAGGATTTCAAAGCGGGCAATGGCAACGTTGTGCAGAAAAAAACATTTTTATCTGCAGCGCGTGAGACTGTGTGTAGGAAATTCTAAAGATATGCTCAGTTTAAAATTATTTCGCGATATTGTTCTTGAACTGAATTTTATGGTTTAAATGCGAAGAACATGATATTCAATAAATAAAAGTAACATAAAAAATGTTTAAAAAACGCCCCTTTGGACGTAATTTAAAATTTATTATTTTAATTAATTTTCACTTCATACTCGAATAATGTAGAAACGTATTGTTTGTTTTAAAGTATTTGCTAATTACTTTTGTCATTAAACTTGCCCCTTTGCATTTTAAGTTTCGAAATTGTCAATACTTTAGATACACGAACTTCTTTTAGTTTTATTAATGTATTTATTTACGTTTCACCCCAAAGGGACTGACTATTCGTCTTGAAATGGGATTTTGCGTTGGTTCATTATAAGCGGCATATGTTTTTTCATATTGTTGCCACCAAAATAATATCGCACTGTATTATTTTGAAAGAAATAATGAAGAATCTACATGTAAACATGTGCACTGTAAAAAAATAATGGTACGTAGAGCCCAAATATAGTACGGAGAATTTGTTTTATTATTTTTTATTTTATATTTTGTAAAACTTTAATGAATTTTTGATTAATAACCCAACGACTTGAAAGTAAATAGCGGTATCACTGTTTGAAATAAAACATTTTTATGCCCAGCACGCAAAACTGATGCTATTCGGAAAAATGTAAGATATTTATCTTTCAATTTTAATTAACAAACTATATAAGCAATGTGTTTTTCAGTGGCCGAAAATAAAATACTTTTATCTTATACCCGCCAGCATATTGCCATTCAGTATAGCTTAAGATACTCTGTGTGATTAAACATATTCAATATTTTTATGAAATTACACTGGCTGAACTCGTTAAAATCATTATACAATTTTTCTTTTCTATGATTACTGTTTTAGGCGTTTTTAAAGAAATAATATAGCAAATATATAAATATGTATGGCACCCTCTAACATTCTATCAAGAATTCTAAAGATATGTTGTTTTTAAATCTGTGATTCTGCTGTTGAATTCAATTTTGTGTGGCGTAGTTACGAAGAATGTGATATTTAGTAAATAAAGTTAACACAAAAATGTTGTAATCAAAAATACATAAAAAGTTAATAAAAAAAGAAAAAAAATTATTACGCCCAAAGGGGCGTTTCTCTAACGTTTCGTGCGTTACTTATTAAATGCATGTTCTTCACACTTAAAATACATAAAATTCAATTCAACAGCAGTATCACAAAATATTTAAAAAGAACATACTTTAGAATTTCCGATACGCAGCCTCGCCTACTGGAGGTAATTTTTTGTGCGTGTGAGATGCCATTGTTCGTTTGAAATTGTTAAATTTGTTAATCAAAAATTCGTTAAAGTTTTAGAAAATATGAACTAGATAATAAAACAAATTCCGAATTTAGGCTTCCAGATGCCCATATTCAACTGGAGGACTAGTTATTCAAAATTCGATGGCTCTAGCTACCGTTATTTTTTCACAGGGCGAGAAACATGCCTGCATTCATGCAGATTCTTCCTTATTTAATTTCTTTAAATATAATGCAGGGTTAATATTTGGTGGCACCAATTTGAAAAGTGAAACGCCGTTTTATAGTGGACGACGCAAAATACCAAAACGAAATTAACAGCTCTTCTTTGCAAATTGCACCTTGGAGTAATAAAAAGACAAAAAAAGTGTTAGCCATCTTACTAAAACTGAATATTGATACGAGAAACTGAAAAAAGACTGAAAAAATATATAAACCGTGTGCCAACACTTAAGAAATAAATAGATAAATCTCACAGAGTTCTTACTTTGGCAACATTCGAAACATTGCGTTTTTATCTCGTATAGTATGTAATTTGAACAATTTTTCTCCTTGAAGCCAAATTTTAACGTTTTTTTCCCTTTCTTATTGATAATATTATCTATCGTTGCTTTAGATACCGAAAACTCGTAGCTTTCATGGCATTTTTTAATAACTAAATACGAATAATTTTCTTCGGAAAGAGCACAAGCATAGCCTTAAGTCCACTGCTCTTTTAAAAGCGCCATTTTGCATGAAATCAGAATTAGAAGTAGCAGACGATAATTTACCCTTTCAAAGGCTTAGTTGCAGTTAAAAAAATTCCAAGCAGGCGATTTTTCTTAATAGCAAAGCAAAGTCATTTAAAAAAATGTGCGAACGGCCTCTGTAGTAGTGTTAATTGAGCTGTGGTATAACTTTCAATTTGTTTAATGTGTCTCTTCTTATTTACTGCGTATTCATCAAGAGCTAATCGTTCTCTAAAATTTCAAAGTCGTATTAAATTGTCTATTTTAAAGAAAAATAGATGAGATTTTTAAAAGCGTATTAACTCATTAGAAGTATTTAGTCTTTATTCTCTTTACGAGATTTTTTAAAGGATATTTGTTTAAAGATTTTGTAAGAGAACAGTTATTTTAAATGTTAAAAAGGATGAAATCTTTTATTAGGGCTTCTTTTTTTATTTCTGCCCAAAATAAGAAGAGTAGAAACCATTTATTACGCTTAAAAGATTTTCATTCCTCCCTTATCCATCAGCAAACATGTATTCATGATTTAATTCTAAACATCATCTTGGAAATGTCAGTTTTCGTTTTAAAAGAATTAATGTTCACGTGTTTTTTTTTTTTTTTTTTCAATACACGTTAAATCAATGAATCTTTTATTACCGAAATATTTATTTATTAAACACTTCGAAGGAAAGCTCTTTCGAACTGTTTATTGATTTCAGCAAGAGGGTTGCGCCCAAGTTATCCAATGAAATAAAAGGAAGCTACGTCTTGAATAATTAAGTACCTGATTCCCGCTACTAAATAATAAAGAATATGTATGTATGCATGTATGTATGTACATTCCTCGCATTGTATAAAAACAAGGACACCTACAGCAACAAAATTTTGAATATATATTATCTACCACCCGATGATGTGCACGTCGAAGCCCGAATTTTGAATTTCGAATTTTTTTTTATTTATTCCTTATTTTGTGCAAATTTAATGAATTTTTGATTAACAAACACAGCGCGATTTGAAAGCAATAAGTGGCAGTTTTCGAACTAAGCATTTTTTTCTCCAGTACACCAGATTATTACCTTTCAGCAAAATCTAAGATGCTTAGTTACCTTTTAACTTTAATCAACAAACACGACTACTTTAAAACAATGTGTTGCCACTACCGGAAATGAGAAAAGGCTGAAAAAAAATAGAAAAATGTATGCGAACGCTTGACGCTGTGTGAGGAATTCTAAATATATGCTGCTCTTAAAAATTTTGGGATTTTGCTGTTAAATTGTATGTGGTGTAAGTACGAAGAAAAGCGATTCTTAATAATAAAACTAAAAAAGCAAAAAAAAAAAAAAAATGTACCCAAGAGCAGATTAGTAGCTTGCGATGCTCAAAGAAAGGTTACTTTAGCAAACCCACTGGTGCGACGTTAAAATCTTAACGCTTTCAGATTTTCTTTTTTTCTTTTTTATAATAATTATTTTTGATAATCGACTCGTAAACTGTTAATTTATTAAGTAAATGCACAAATTTCCGCGGAAGTTTGATTTACACTGAAATAATACTTTAGCAAGTTTTTTATTACTATTTAATTTTACCATTTTGAGCACCTTGCATGGATTATTTTTATTTTTTATTTTATTAGTCCAAAGGGGCAATTTCCCCGGAAGGACTATTATCTTCGGTTTGGCATTTTGCGTTGATTCACTTTTCAAATTGTTGCCACCAAATATTATCTCCCTGTATTATATTTAAAGAAATTAAATAATGAAGAATCTACATAAATGTATGTATGTTTCTCGCACTGTGATAAAGCAACGGTGCCTACAGCCATCCAGTTTTGAATAACGTACGCCTCCACCTGAATATGGGCATCTGGAATCCCGAATTTTGAATTTGTTTTATTATGTATTTCATATATTTTGTAAAACTTTAACAAAGTTTTGATTAACAGGCTCAAGAATTACAAAACGAGCAATGGCAACGTTGTACAGAAAAAACATTTCTATCTCCAGAGCGCGAGACTGTGTATCGGAAATTCTAAAGATAAGCTAATTTTAAAATTATTAAGCGATACTGCTGTTGAATTGAATTTTGTGGTTTAAGTGAGAAGAACATGATATTTAATAAATAAAGGTAACATACAAAATGTTAAAAAAAAGTCCCTTTGAGCATCATGTAAAATCTGAAAGCTTTCAGATTTTTTTTATTATTATTATTATTACTTTTATTAATTTTAAGGTTTTAAAGAGTAAGACTGTTTGTCAGTTAACTAAAAATTTCCTAACCGATATAGTAAAAGGAATAATCATTAGAATATTTGATGTAATTTAATCTTGTATACTCTGATTACTCTGTTTTTAAGTATTCGATATTTATTATCTATTTAAAATCAGAGGTAACTTAAATATCCTTCATGCATCTCAGTCCGTATGTATGCGCTCATAAGAAAACGTATCTTATCTGGCTATCGGAATTTACTTAAAAAGATAGGATAGATCAAGAGGCATCCTTTATAACAACAATAGCAGGATTCGCGAGTTAATAAAAGCAATATCTTTACTGGCAACGACTTTCGTATAATTTGTAACAGTATTATCCATGCCATCTACATTGTATCGTAATTTTTCTGCGGTGTGCAATGAATTCAAATGAGCATACTTTCTCCTTCTCTCCCACAATCAAATAGACCAAAAGCACCGCGGCGGTTCTTTTGGTTCCAGCTAACCCAAGACAAGAAGACTCTTGGCGAAATCTCAAAGAGCTGTAGACTGGAACGATTTTCTTTAAAACGACACGCGACAGTGGCTGCGAAGAGTTTATGTCTGCGAATGTATGAGTGTTGTCTTCTGCAACAAAGTGTCTTTACGAGGAACATTTCGAGAATTCTGCCATTGAAATGTTAGACCTATTTAATTATTAAATTCAGATATTTGTTTCGTGGCGACGACTTAACTCTGTCGTAAAAGTCCACGGAGCGTTATTGTTTGGTAATATTTTTACGTCGAAATTTTTGGAGATCTTATGCTAGGCGATTTCGATGAATCGAAAAGCGATTCACGTATTTGTCAAGAAAGACATTTCGTATTTGTAGTTTTTTTTTAATGCAGTTAGTTGAATGGTATTTTTGCTTGGGGTTTTTGTTACATTAATAAGAGGAAGAAGAATTTTTAATGTTGTAATTACAGAATAATTGGAATAACTCATAACTTGGGAATAACTGGTTTCGAATCTGTTATTTCTAAATAGTTCTGCAGCATCTTTTTAAAAATGATTATTTGTCTATATTATAAAAAGGGAATTTTAATTACTGGATCATTATGTATCATATCTGTCCCCCTATTTGTTTAACCTGGCTGCTTCTAAGCGGATGTCGGTGATGGTTAATTTATTTTCATTATTTTGCTAAACAAACGCGAAGGTATCAATCTGAAGGGAGGGATGCTTTCGTGGATGGTTTTTTAAAGGAAATTGGCTCGCATCCGTACTACGCATGGAGAAATCCGCAGGCATCCCACGCAGCCAGCCCATTCATCGGAATTACCAGTGAAAGTAAAATGTCATTCGGAGAACAAGATAGCGTTGCTCAGCTATTATGTATATATATATGTGATGTGCCATTATGATGTGATGTAGTCGTAGCTCAAAGTAACAAACGATGATAACAAAAAGAATCCATTTATTATTTTTCTTGAAAAACAGCTGTGTTAAAATTTACATCTTCGAAGAACAATTAATAGCTTTTTGAATTGATGTTTATAACATCATTACATTAATGAAAATACCGCCCGATGTTCCTTTGCGAGTTCTTTTATAATCACTGGAAAGGCGGAGCTTCCAAGAAATGACGTCAGCTTCGTCAGCCAATCCAGTTCGCTTTAAATATTTCCAGAACATTCAATAACTGTACGTGTAGAAAAAGCGGGAAAATCAATTTGACTACGGGGCTGTAGATTTAATTCCATGTACTTTCGAATAAGAGATCGTCGCCATTAAAATGAAAAGAACATGCATTTAGAATTGTGA
>KK117945.1:263304-278651 GCA_000611955.2 Stegodyphus mimosarum | reverse complement strand
GAGATAGAAAAGATTTAAATTAAAATAAACTTGGTTAGTTTAACTAAAACCTTACAATGTGACGCTGTTAAGTGAACCTAGCGCCAGAGTGTCGCTATGATAAACAAACATAGTGAATTTTAAAGAGTGCATTTACTCTATTGTGGTTTATGCGCTATCGACAAAGTATATTTAATTCAATAATTTTTTGGTGGCGATCGGCCGCACGAGAAGTGTATATACCCAGTGTTACTCGGCTGATTGAGCTCAGTTTTTTTTATTCTTATTGCGCATTTTTTCCTTTAAAAATGATTGATTTATGTTGTTCTTATCTTCCGGTTAAGGATTTTATGCCTTTAGTTAACTTGCAAGCAATATTTGTAGAATTATCAACAATTTAAAAGTTGTTTAAGTGCGTCTAAGCCTAATTTTTTGCCATAGCAACCACATTTGTTTACATTTGAAACTTAGCGGAATAGTGGATTTGTTGCCAATCTAGAGAACCTAAGTTTCGCAACAACAAAGTAACGAGTTCTTTTATTATTGCGAATTAAATTATGCTTAATCCATTCTGGAATTCTCATTTAAGTTATTAAATTATCGCATATATTGACTCAGTATAGCGCCTAGTACAAATTAAGTTAGTTTCTACACCTTCGGTGTTTTTTTGCCGAGTGTGACGAAAAAGTAAACTTTCAGTTTCGTACACGAAAAATATGACTTCTTGCCCGCCGCCGAATTGCTTGTTTTTGCGTGGAAACTGTAATTTTGACTGTAAAAGTTATTCTTTAAATTGTTTTAACTGTATTTATGTTTTATATTTTTCTATATTTTTCAATTTTTAATAAAACTAATTTTAGGTTTTAAGTATTTTTGCCTTGTCGAGAAGTGAGATCTGAATTAATTGAATGAGAAATATTGTAAGGTTTTAGTTTAAACTAACAAAGTTTTATTTTTAATTTGCCTTTTTCTATCTGTTCTTATTTCAAATTTCCGTTAGAATAAGCGCGCGTTTCAGCTTTATGCTAATTTGAAGTGGAGCCAAGTTGCTATTTAAGCGAGAGGTAGGAACCTCTTAGTGTGAGAGAGCTTTTAGTCTCAGATCACGGCTGCTCTGTTCGACGTTCGCCTAACCAACTAGTATTTAAATTCTAAGCCTTAGCGCTGTTACTCTATCACTTATTGAAGTAAATCTAAGTGAGTTAGTATTAGTTAAATCTTGCTACGAACCCTTTAGTATAGAGGCTAACGTCGCGTTTATAGCTCTGTGAGCAACGACTACTTAATTTCTAATTAACTTTAGTTTAAATTATTTGATTGTTCAGTTTAGACCCAAGTGCGGTCATCATTTTCTGTATCCCTCCCGAGTTGGGAAGTGGCTGTATATAATTGTGGTTTAATAAAAGAGGATTTTAAATCCCTCTTAAGTGCAGTTCTTCTACCACTTAACCACAGTTTTCTACCATAAAACATAGCTGCATTCAGCTCCCTGTTCAAGATCAGTACTTAGGTTAATTCACGAATATGTTCGCCAAGAGTATGCACCGAAGACCCAGCCCTGACAATATATCTGTAATATAATAAGAAATAAGTGTAAATGAAATGCAAGAAAAATGCGTATAATTTAAAATTACGTACAAGGAAGTCATGTAGTGAACACATGATTTCATTTTTTTCAATAAAGGAAAGATTTAATTATTCAAGATAGAGTTGTATATTTATTTAACGAAATTCCCATAATATAAACAATAAACCCTTGATGCTTCTTTGTCCATGTTTTGCGTTACCTATATCTCATTATCTTAGATAATCTAGAATCTGTTATTTTAATAACCATAAAAACTTTCACTGTTTTAATGAACTTTAAATGTTAACTTTTCATAATGATACAAATGTGTGAGAAAAAAACAAATTTCCATAGTTGTCCAACCATGAGTCAATTTCCGAATTTCCTTTCTTCAGTCTGAAGAATTTACGTCGCGTCTCTCGTGGGGTATTCCTTTGAGTCTTGGGCATGTCTGCTGAAGCAGTAAAGGAAGAGGCGCTACTCTAATCTCACCCAGGGGTGGGCTTCTCGATATCAGGCGACAAGTAATCCCTACTTCCCTTTTCCTATATACTCAGTCACCGCCTCTTCTCTCTCTGCTTGCTTAAAATAGAACCTAATGTAACACAAGCTGGCAGAATGCTCTCGATGTCTCCGTGGCGTCATCATTTTGGAGGTACTAGTCCTCTTCTTCGTCAGCGTAGGAAAAAAAAGAAACCTAATTCTTAGTCTTTCGTAAACTGGTAATTTTGTAAAAATATCTTATATATTTATAATCATTCATACTAAATTATCAGTCTGAAAAAACAAATCACACAAGTAACTGTGTAGCGAGAGCTTTTACCGGCCCTTTAAATACACATAAGAAACTATAAAATGCCATGAAATGTTAAATCAGTATATAAGGAAATAAATAAATAAATGAAAAAAAAAATATAAAAGCTTTCAGATTTTACATTATTTCCCAAAGGGCTTTTTTTAACCTTTTTTGTGTTACCTTTATTTATTAAATATTATGTTCTTAGCACTTAAGCCCCATAAAATTCAGTTCAACAGCAATATAGCAAAATAATTTAAAATGAGTATATCTTTAGAATTTCCGATATACAGTCTCGCGCGCTGGAGATAATTTTTTCTTCCGTACAGTGTTGCCATTGCTCGCTTTGAAATCGTTGAGTTTCTTAATCAAAAATTCGTTAAAGGTTTACAAAATATTGTTACAAATTTCACATTTATTTGGCTATTTATTTAGAATTGTAATTAAAATTCTTTTTTGTTTCCCCGTGCAACGCAGACGATTTTTGAAGAGAAAGCTACGTCGAAACACAAAATAAATAAAAGAGCGCGTGCATTTAATGCTTAATAAATAAATATCTTGTCATTACTGTTGCCATCCAGAAAAAATCTAGAAAAATCGGGATTGTTCTACTGATAATTAAAAAGCTTATAAAAGCCGAATTGAAACACCTCATCTCAGTTGTTGTTGTTGCTGTTGCAGCTGTAGCTGTAGAAAGCGAACTGCTATTTGTTTACTTAATGCTGTAGCGATTTCGCTGTGAGATAGAATTATTTTATCTGTTTTGAACTGAGTGTTTGCTAAACGTCTGAGATATTGTGATATTGTGCGAATATCTGTGAAGAAATATTTCAGCATTTTAATTTATTTCTTGTGGAAAGAATAAATTTTTGTTGACTTTTTACGATTTGTGTATTCAATATATAACGAACCCGTACGCACGTAACAATATGAAACAGATAATAAAAACAAATTCCAAATTTCAAATTTCGGCTTCCAGATACCCATACTCAGGTGGAAACGTACGTTATTCAAAATTTGATGGCCCTAGGTACCGTTGTTTTATCACAATGCGTGAAACAGGCATACATTTGTGCAGATTCTTCATTATTTAATTTCTTTAAATATAATACAGAGCTCTAATATTTGGTGGCAACAATTTGAAAAGTGAATCAACGTTTATAATGAGTCGAAGCAAAATACCAAAACGAAATTAATAGTCAGACTGAGCAAATGGTCCTTTTGAACTAATAAATAAAATAAATGAAAATACTGAGTTTAATTTGAAATAAATTTTAGTTCTTACATTCTAAAGTGCTCCATTTTCTATTTAGCAGACATTATAGTAGGATTTCATAACTGAAAGAATAAGCTATTGTCTTCCTAATTCAGTTTGGTATGAATCTTTCAGAATGACATGACTTATGATTCCACTAATGACCCAGCGTACACGATCGCTGAAAACTGGTACTTCTAGTAATCTAGGCTCAGACTCCACAGAATGCTCTAACTGCATTTTATGGTTTGTCATCTGTGTAACACGAATGTCTCTTTCGTAACGTGACTATAAGCTGTTCTATGTTTTTAAGCACCTCGTGGAGGACTTTAGTCCTTCACGAAGGTCGACTGTCGGCCTTCACTAGGCTAATAATCATATTGAGCTTTCCGTAATCTAACAAATGCCAATAATGTTTTCTACTCCAATGATATATGACTAATCCTATAAAATAATGTTTTACAATGAAAGCTGTATCCTCAAAAAATGCGTCACCTGGAGCTGTTACCCCCTCGCTACTCAAACTAGGATACTGCACATAGCTGTATAACCTTTTAAAATCATGACAAGAATTTTGAGTTGTGATTTCAAACTTTCTGTCCAAGAGAAACTCTTACACTCACTTCCAAACGTTAAGCAACGAAGATGTAAAATGCACACAAATCAAAAAATACTGCTTTGATTGACGCAAAATTCGGCAGGAAAGTAGCATATATATTTATGGATAAAACAAAATCAATAATTATATACAGAAATGAAAACAATATTGAATTTTTGTAAGTTATCAGATAATGACATACTGGAGACTTAAACAGAATTATGTATAAAGTGAAAATAAACAGCATAAAATGAAAAAAAAACATTAATAGGGTATGTGATCCCCCCCTCATCTATGTACAAAGTTTACACCTTGTGACCATGCTTTCAATTAGGTGGTCAACCACCGCAGAATTAAGCAATCGCTATTTTTCTTGTAGAGCAGTTTCCAGCTCAATAAGAGTGGCTGGAGGTGGGAAACGTGAAGATACAGCACGGCCGAGAGCATCCCAAAGATTTTCAATGGGATTAAGGTAGGGGGAAGATGCTGGCCACGTCATACACGCAATCCCTTCACTCTCCAGGTAGTCATCGACGATGTCAGTTCTAAGGGGACGTGCGTTATCGTCCATTAAACAAAAGTAGGGCGAGCTGCTGCAGCGTACGATCTCACAATGGGTTCTAGGACTTCATCTCGATACCGGATAGCCGTCAAAGAACCCCGTTTAAAGATGTGCAGGTCGGTGTGGTATCCTAATGAAATCCCTGCCCTCACCATAATGCTTCCGCCTCGGAATGCGTGATGTTCGGTGATGTTTTGGGACTGCTTGCGTGTTCGTTGTTCACGCCATATCCTTACAAGCTTGTCATCTGGCTCCACAGCAAATCCTGACTCACCAAGAAACATTCAGACACATTCCAATTGACATGTTCCCTGCACCACTGTAATCGTGCTCCTGTTGATTGGACGGATAGAGGAACACAAACTCGAGGTACCCGGGCGTACAGTCCACTCATATGTCATCTTCGGCATACAGTAGCTGCAGATATCGCCTTACCAATGGACGCTGTAACCATAGATGTCACACGAGTGGAGGTCACTCTTTGGCCACGCTTGGCTACAACAGCAATATATCGATCTTCCGCGGGGTTGTAACCCTTGGACGACCGGCTACAGGCTTTCGGACAACTGTCTGTGTGGTTTGGAATTGTTTCCATAAACGTGAAATTGCAGAATGATGAACGCCGAAGAAAAGAGCAACATCTGTGGTCGACTGTCCTGCTTCAATGCGCCCCACAGCATGCCAGCACTCAGAATCTTCCATTCGTCTTCTGGAAGTCATAGAAACACGTATGTTTTGAAAACAAATGGTATGAAAGTTTTAAATACCTTCTATCAGCACTTACAATCAACTACTGTAACCCTTCATAAAGCTGGCTTCTTATAAGAGTGCCGTTTTTTATTATTTTGTGGCACGAAAGTGCGATTGGCTGTTACCTAACATATTTGCATACTTCCATCTACCTCTGCAGCGAATTGTATCCTCTCCAATTCTGATTGGCTTCCGGAAATTAGCATTTCCCTCTCCGTGCTTAACTTTTGGAAGTGAGTGTAGTAGATTCTCAATACATCAATTTCTCTTATGTTGTAGAAAAGGATGTTATAACCAGTAGCTGATACAATGAAATCGGAATTACTATGTCGTCATAAGAGTTGTGGTTGTTTCGCCCCAGTTGTTGTCGTGGAACTTCTTCAATAAGAACCAGTCCTTACAGAGAGCATCCACCGTATTTTACAAATCACGAGAACCTTTTTGACATGTATTTGAAACCAGTGGTACTTTGACTGATAGGTAAACTCCAATTTTCAGTTAATAACTGGCAATGCTAAGTTTGAGCAAAGATTTCTTTTTATATCAGTACCTATTTATTTTGCCCAATGTATTAGCCTTTGTTTTTCTGTCTTTTTAAAATAACATAGAATAACTGTTCAAGTCAAATGAATAAATTTCATGCGTCCATTTAAAGAGCTGTTTGGCTCTGAATAGTCAGATGAATAATTTAGATGAATCTAGTCAGATGAATATAATTTTCATAGATTCATTGCAAAGAAAGCGAGTACTAAAGGGATTTCAAGTAACTTAAAGGAATATCAGATTTCGAGAAGGACTCGAGAAAGGAGACATTTTCATGGTCCATTTGTACAACGAGTGGTGTAAGTGAATTTGGTTATAGAGGCATCAGGTTTATCGATGCAGAAGACGTCAAAAATGTTCAATGCCTTTACAGGGATTCGAAAACCCGACCTCCCGACTGGCAGCCGAACCCGTTATCCAGTTACTTCACTAAGGTACGTTGAAAAGAAGGAACTTCCCCATCTATAAGGAGACTGGGGATGAGCTGACTCAGTCACCAAATCCTGGTGGTGACGAAATAACATACACCACTTTTTGTTCGTGCGCCACTTGTAGAGTCACTAGGTTTATCGATGCATGAGACGTGAAAAATGCGCATTACTCCCACCATGATTCGAGCACTGAAGCTGTTGATTGCCAACGGATGTGCTATACAGTTACATTACAAAGGCCTGCGGGAAGAGAAAGAAAACACTTTATACGCTACCCAAAAAAGTATCAAATTATCCATTTCAATGGGCATGGGGTAAATAAAAATACTTCGACACTTTCAAGTTTATTAATTAGAAACAAAGTTAACAAAATATTTTGATTCACAAAAAATTCTCTCTCCCATTCCTAAATTAAATATGTAAAGCAAAATTCTGATTTTTAATGGGCAATAGCCCCTTTTATTCTTCATTTTAATTTGAGTATTTCCCCTTTCTGTCTGAAATTTAGAGTCTTAAATTTTCGAAGATATAATTAAAAAGGCTCATAATTCTTGGAAACGCTTGCTTGAATATGATTATGGGACTTTTTTCATTCTTTTGTAATTCTTTTATAAAACTGTTGCATTCAATATAAAATCAAAAAATTCAATATAAATCAATTATTCAAAATTTACATGAATATTAAATATGATTGAAAATAGTTATTTACTTATAAAGCAATCTCATTTTCTCATTGCAAACCAATGTAAATTGGACTTTAGAAACTAATAAACATAGAAAACCCTTAACAATCGATTAATCTTTAACAATCGAAAGCATTATTGCGGCTGATTTAACAGCAATTCTACAGCACATATTTAAGAAACTGTAGGTTACGAATTACGAAATTAGCGAATATAAGTTATCAAAAAATTCAAAACTTAATGCAAGTTTACTACATTACAAACATTACGATGAATTATGCATGCAAACATGATTAAAAGACCCGGAATCTTATTTACGGGTAAATGAGTTTTATTCAATGATACATACTTTATGGACTCAGTTTCGTCATCATTTTAAAGGTATGAAGAAAGTTCCTCATACTTATCAAGCAAGTTAACTCGAACTTCTTACGAAAGCAAATGAAAAAGAGAGTAGTTGATTTGCTGCGAAAGTTTCCAGCTGATATATCACGAACGTTTCCATCCGAGTTATCCTTCGTCAAAGCGTCATTTAAAAAGGAGCATGAAAACATTAAACGAATTGGCCAAATTGTTGACGTAAGTTCACTTTCATCGAGTTTTCCTGATGATGCTTATTATGCATACGTCATTAAGCGTATGACGTATGAGCAGCATGCATGGTGTTCTTAATGGTTTCTGTGACTGTAACTGAAGCTGACCGATCATTCTCAAAACTAAAAACAATAAAAAAAATACTGCGTAGCAATCCGGGATGGGAAAGGCTTGCCAGTTTAAATTTGGTCTCAGTTGAGAATAATCAATCCCCAAAAACTAATTTTGATAAAATAATTAACGAGTTTACTTCTTTAACAGTTAGAAAACAGAGTAATTAATCCAAGTGTAAAAACAAAGTATATCTTGAATAATTCATTAATAAATATTTTACCTTGTAGAGTTATTACGTATTTTGGAAGCAGGAAGCGTGAAAAATGAGCAACGTCTTGGCCGAGAAATAAAAACACCGACCTCTCAGTTACGCGTCGAGCGTGCTGACCACTACACCACGAAGGCATGCGAAGAAGGCGGGAGAAATATCTTATATACTCCCCCTTCTAAAGGGCGAATGGGGATTAGGGGCCACAGTCGCCAAATCGTGGTGGTGGAGAACCATCATCCACCACCTTTTCGTGCGCCACTTGTAGATTTATTAGGTATTTTTTGTGACAGGAAGCTGAAGAAATGAGTAACCCCTTCGCCGGGAATCGAACCACCGACGTCTCGGTTATATGCCGAGTGTGCTGACCACTACACCATGAAAGCATGCGAAGAAGGCGGGAAAAATACCTTATAGCCTTATGTACAGTACAAATATTTAATATTATGCTCTGAGTGACGCCTGATAGCTTCGAATACCTTATTGACATAATGGGATGAATTAGGAATATTGTTGAGTAATTGTCTTATTTGATTCCAATTTAATTTTAATTTTGGATGCTTTAAGTTTAATTTATATATATATATATATATGTCTGTTTCAAAATTTATGTATCTAAATTATGTTTGAAGTATAAAAAATATAAAAAGTATTGTTATTATAGTAATAAAATCTAGTTAATCATGGATGCGAGACAATATCATTTAACCATAGGTAAAGATCACGTGTCCCCTTCCGTCATCAAGTGAACTGAAGAAATATATCTTATAGGCTAGTTATGTCACTTAACTAAGAACGAAATAGAATGACGCAATTTTATTGCCAATAATTAATTTTAAAACAAAAATACCACCATATGAGTCAAGAATAGCACATTTAATTTAGCGGTGGACATTTGGCAACGTTAGAGTACATTGTTTAGCACGTGGTGCCCTATATAGGAAAACATTTGTATTTCTATAACCGACGTTTCGATAAAAGTGTGTCGTTTCTATAGTACTCCTCGATGGGAATTGTTTATACCTTGAACCTGAAGTAAATTAAAAGAGATCGGCAACATAATCCCATCGTCGTGTGCGTCGGAAATGCCAGAAGCAATTCAGATGAAAATGCCCAGATCCGACTTAAAGAACTATGAAATAAATGACATCGAAAGCTTCAAAAAATCTCAGTGCGAGTGTGCAGATGGCCGCATCTTCGCTTCTTCAAAGAACGTAAACAAGTCCTTACTACACCCTGGTCATGGAATGAATGTTTCCTGTAACATCATTCACCCGAAGTGTTAGATCCAAGGATTATTTTGTTAAGTGGCAATGAAAGCGTATATAAGAAACAGGGCTCGGCTTAGAAATATTTCTTACAATTAAGCATTTACTGCCGCTCAGCGTGGGTTATCATTTTGTTTTTGAATATGAACTGCAACATATGTTACCCGTTGGTTGTTATTAGTCGACTCTTGTATTATCTCGCAGATTAGAAGCATTAACATATCTCACAAATTCAAATCTGCCCATAATTTTTGGCTCCCTACAACTTAAATATTAATATTTTCCGGCTATTCTAGATCAAGGTTTGGTTTTAGTTTTATTTTATTACGTCAAAGCACTTGAGGGCTATCTGTGTGAGGGGACTGATGCCTTCGTGGAGAACTTTCTAAGGGAAAATGCCTTGTATATTTTCTCGTACAAAAGAGTGCTCACAATGTTTAGCACTGTTGCGTGTGTACGGATTCGTAATGGATCGAATGATCAAGTCGATAAAAAGTTAATAAAATTTATTCTTTTGCCAAGAAATAAAACAAAATGCTGCAATTTCTTCAGAGATATTCGTACAATATCACAGTATCTCCCAGCAGTTATATTTTAAACTACTAAAACCTTGAATAGGACTCAGTTCAAAACACAGAGAAAGCTAATCCGATCTCACCGCGAATTCGTTACAGTCAATAACAGCACTAAGTAAACAACTCAACTAAACTGAGATGTTTTAATCCGGCTTTTATAAGCTTTTTAATCAAACACGAGAACATTCTGGTAATTTTTATTATTTCGATTTTTCTGGATAGCAAAAGAGTACAATTACGAGATATCTACTTATTAAATGTCAAATGCGCGTGCTTCTGTATTTTTACTTTTTCTGAGTAGCTTTCCCTTAAAACTCGTCGCGCGCTGCATTGCACAGGGAAATGAAATAATTTAAATGCACGTCTACTAAAAATAGCAAACTAAGTACAAAAACCGTAACAGTACAAAACACTCTTCTGTTTCACAACCTGCGAGAAAAAGATCAAAGACGACTGAAAATGCGAATGAAAATGAAATAAACAAATCGACTATCATATTAGATTATAGTAAGAATATGGGGTCATCGATCAGCATGACGTCATCGATCAGCATGCCTAATCCTATTGTTTTATGAGGAAAACTTTGAAATGGTGGCGAAAGTTATTTTTCTGGGGATTAGAAACTTCCATTGTGAACTCATACAACTCAATCAATGAACGTGCTACGAAGGTAAGTATTAAAAAGATGTTACATACAAAATTTAGAGGAAATTTATTGATGAGTGTGATCCAAGACTTTCGTTCTCCTTCACAAAAAACCGCCCGATTGTCCATAGATGATACCATCTAGCGTTTAGATGGGAAGACTCATTTTTTTTTTCTCAAGGAGTGTATGATATGTTCCAGCCGAAAGGTCAAAGGAGGGAGAAAAGAAACAACATTCTATTGTGATACTTGTGATAGGATATCCGATCTTCATCCAGTAGGACAGCCATTCTCAACTGGTGGTACGCAAGAGAAAAATAGGTGGTACGCAAAGAAACAAAGTATTTTTAACTATTAAGTTCAAAAATCTCGTGAACAAAAAGAACAATTGATAGAAATTTCCTGTGATCGAACTCGAACTGAAGATTTCAAAAATAACACATTTGTTAACTTTTGGCTGAACCGAAAAAAAGAATTTAAAGGCATTTCAAATAAAGCTATTAAATTTTTACTGCTTTTTGCACAACCTATTTGCGTGAACAACGGTTTTGTTCCATGTTTTTTTTTAGTTGAAAAATAAATGCAGAACAAAATTAAAAGTGCGTCCTAATTTACGGTTAAAGCTAAGTGAAATAAGGCCAGACATAATGAAATTGATCTCTCTTAAACAGACCCAAATTTCACACTAAATTTTACAATTTAAGTATTATAACTTAAATTTTGATAATTAAAATGGTAACCAAATTGGTAACCAATTTTCAGTCTTAACATTTTTTATGTGTGCATATTTAGTATAAATAGCCAATAGGTTGCTCAAATGGCAAAAAATATAACAGAGTTATTAAACATCAAAATGAGACCGGGACTTTATAAACATCCTGTATATTTTTAAATATTTCTATTGAGAATTTGAAAAAATAATCATTGTTAAATGTAGTGGTATACTAAAGTTTTTCAGTTTTTGTTTAGATGGTAAGCGTTAGTCAAAAGGTAGAGAACTGCTGCAATAGAATGTTTTAAAAAATATCATACTTTGAAAAATTATAAATAATTAAGGTAAATAAAGTGGTTTAATATATAAATTTATAGTTCTTTACTATCCTGCTACTTAATATAATTGAAAAACTATTTGTTACGCACTCTGCAATGTTGCAATACAACATTTTATTGAAACCCTCTTTTATATCTATTTTGTAAACAAATTAAAGAGTTGTTGGTTAGTAAAAAAAGTTAAGGAGTGGAAAGAGTTAAATATGAGAAAATTCACAACAACGCCTATGCAGGCAGCCCATTCGCGGAATTCGAACCTCGAACCGAACTACCAGAGCTCAGCGACTGAGAGAAACGTTTAGAAATGTTCGGCCGTTGGTGGGCGATTATAGATCATGTAAATAATAGATTAACGGATACGCCATATACTGTGAATATTATTACAATAAAATAAGCCATACAAAAAAAATCGGGTTAAGTTCTAGTGGTTCTTATATTTTTATTACATTATTTGACTGTGTCTTGATTAAAAGAATGCTCAAGACGTTCCTCTGCTTTTCGAATCCTTTTCATTTAAATTGAAAAACCACACATTATTCGCCCTTTCGATGTATTTCAGATAAACTTAAGTAACAGCAGGATAATATGACTTAAGATAGCAGGTACATTTTCGTTCATTTCATTTTTTTTTTGTGTTTACTGCATATTTACGAGTGATGTATAAAACGTTACTTAACACTTTCAGACGAACCAAAACAAATTTACATGCTAAAAAACAGACTGGATTCTCATTTTGTCGGCTCCCGTTTTTGAAGGGAGACTAAGCGAAATGTGAGGGAATCTACCGGTACAAGCTCACGAAACTTATATTAATAACATATATTATTTACTGATATATGTGTATTATTCAAAATATTTGCGTGATTTGGTTTCACTTTAGTTGAATTCTACACCTTTAATTATTTCAGTTCTAAGAGATTTTTAAAAGGAGCGCTTAGAAATGTTGAATTTTTCAGTTTGTTTTCACAAGCATTACCAAGTCTGTATTGTACGTCAGAAAATAATAGAGCTATATAGCAAAATATTGTTCGAAAATGTATGTGCGGGATTTAAAAAGACGGTTAAAAATACTCATAATATTGTTGCGTTATACGGGTTCGTGGATTTGAGAGTATCCGATGAAAACACGATGCAGAACAATAAAAAGCACAATTTATTTACAAGAATCACTATTAACAGCACAGTTCCAAAACTACCTTTAAAAGCGTCGAAAATCTACAATAAATACGCTGAAACAATCAGCAACACAGCTTCAGGCTGTAACTGTAAAGGTAGCTTCACGACAACACTAAACTTATAATAAACACCGTGGAACAATCACCAATACACTGTCAAGCTATACTGTAAAGGTGGCTTCACGGCAAAGCACTATCTCGATCGCTTTCCTTTCACCAAAACTCTCGCGTAGCTTAGTAAGCAGCTATTCTCACAACTCTCGCAACTAATCACACTACTCGCTCTCAGAAACGAAGGGGTTTATATAGCTTTTCTTTAGGTTACACAGGTTTCGAGAAATATCTCGACAGGAAGTTATTCTAGAAGCTTCCCGATTGGACCATGGGATATCGCCCATTTGGTCGCCAAATGGGCGATAAAGTCGCCAATCTGGCAACCCTACCATACACTATTTTATGGCAACCCTAGTGCTATGCCGGAAAACTTACATACAGGCGCAACCGCCGAATTTTTCGCAACAATATTAAAAAGTTTTTTTTTTATTAATTCATTATGGCAAAGTACAAAAGGTCTATATGTGCCCAGGGAAAAGATACCTTCTTGAAGGATTTTCCAAGGGAACCTGGTTCTTACTCATGTTACACCAAGACGGGAAACTCGGAGACACCCATTTTGCAGCCAACACTTTCATTGGATTTCTGGCTCTACTCGAATTACCAGTGCGTAACGAACGGGCTTATCTTCTTGGCCGATGGTGGATGTCAGAAATCTCCAAGTAAAAGTTGGAATTATAAACTATTACAAAATGTTTTACAATGAGAAACATTATGTTCCTTTATATAATTTCACAAGAGCGGGAGAATTGCTATTAGATGCTGTCATGTTTAAGAATTGAATTGAAATATTTATATTAGAACAAAGCATATTAGGGCTATTTGTCTACAGGGAGGATGCTTTCGCGTCGGAGTTTCTAAGGGAAATTAGCTCCTATTCACCTACGAGTAACATGTGCCGTGTTTGCGAAATTTTTTACAGTACAATAGGAAAAATACGAAAAAACTAAGCAATATATAGAATGAATACCTAAGGGCTTTCTAGTGCTAAACTGCAGTTTGGAAAAAATAAATATCAAAGTTTTTAATGAATCAACTTTAAGTTTGGTGTGAAATTAATGTATAAACTTTTCTCCTTGAAATTCCTGTTTCTTTTATAATTCAATGAAATATTATCCATTTTTAATGACTGCTCATACAATCACAGTTAGAGAAATATATAGCAACATCTCAAAAATAAATTCACTGATTTATTCAAATTCGATCATCTAAATTCTGATAGCTCGAAATACGGAATTATATACACTGATATTCGCAATCTAGATGAATCAAAATATGATAATTTTGAAGTACAGTTTATAAGGTATTTCTCCCGCCTTCTTCCCGTGTCTTCGTGGTGTAGTGATCAACACGCTCGACGCGTAACCGAGAGGTTCGTGGTTCGATTCCCGTCGAAGGCGTTGCTCACTTTTCAATTCATATTCCTACTTCAAAAATACCTAATGTCTCAAAAAGTTTAAACAGGGTTATTAGCCAAAAGGGCGTTACCCAAGAAGGGCTATTAATTTCGTTTTGGCATTTTGCGTCGAAAACTTTAAAAGTTTGAATCACTTTTCAAATTGTTTCCACCAAATATTATCGCCCTGTCTTATATTAAAAAAAATTAAATGATGAACAATCTGCATAAATATATATATATACGTTTCTGGTATTGTGATAACCCGACGGGTACATAGGGCCATCCAATTTTGAACAACGTACGTCTCCACCGAAATATAGGCATCTGGAAGCCCAAATTTAGAATTTGTTTTATTATCTATTCATATTTTGTAAAGCATTTATGAGTTTTTGATTAAGAAACTCGACAATTTCAATGCGGGGAATGGCAACACTGTACAAAAAAAAATTTTTTTTTATCTCCAGAGTGAGAGACTGTGTATCGGAAATTCTAAATATATCCTGTTTTGCTGTTTTTAAGTATTGTGTGATATTGCTGTTGAATTGAATTTTGTGTGGTTCAAATGCGAAGAACATGATACTTAATAAAAAAAGGTAACGTACAAAACGTTAAAAAAGCGAATTACTTTTGGGCGTGATATAAAATATGCGAACTTTCAGATTTTCTTTTAGGTTTAATATTTTTAGCCCAAAGGGCATTAGTCCAGAAGGGCTATTAATTTCGTTTTGGCATTTTGCATTGGTTCACTGTAAATGTTGCCTCTCTTTTCAAATTGTTGCCACCAAATATTATAGCCCAGCATTACATTTAAAGAAATTAAATAATGAAGAATCCGCATAAATGTAAATGCGCTTCTCGGACTGTGATAAATCAATGGTTCCTAGAGCCATCAAAATTTTTATAACGTACGTTTCCACCAATATGGGCATCTGGAAGCCCAAATTTGGAATTTGAAATTTGTTTTTTTTTATCTGTTTCATATTTTGTAAAACTTTAACGAATTTTTGGTTTACAAACTCAACGATTTCAAACAATGGCAAC
>KK117945.1:210784-254237 GCA_000611955.2 Stegodyphus mimosarum | reverse complement strand
TATATATATATATATATATATACATATGTATATGCACACATTTTCAGCTACACCAGCAAACCTATCAATCAAAATTCATAGCTCACAGAATTTTATGCTTGCTCAATGTATGCGAATCGTTTGATTAAAATAAATAAATAAATAAAATTAATTCTAGCTGAAAGGAATTTAATTCTTTTACATTGCTCTTGTATTCTGCAAACCCTAACTCTTTAGAGTCATTAGGTATTTTTTGAAACAGGATTCATGAAAAAGCAGCAGTGTCCTCGCCGGGACTCGAACCACAGATCTCTCGAATACGCCTCGAGCGTGCTTACTACTACACCACAAAGGCATGCCAAGAAGGCGGGAGAAATACTTTATATACTCCCCCTTTTAAAGGGCGTCTGGGGATTAGGACACCCAATTGCCAAATCTGGTGGAGAATCATCATCCATCACCATTTTTAGTTCGGGCGCCACTATAGAAACATTAGGTTATTTGGAAGCAAAAGAGATGAAAAATTAGCAATGCTGTCTTCGGGACTCGAACCACAGACCTGTCGAATACGTGCCGAGTGGGCTGACCACTACACCACGAAGGCATGCTAAGAAAACGGAAGAAATACTTTATAACACATTTGTCGAGCTCGCAGAAAATCCCGCGCTCGTTTCCAGAAGAAAACCCAGCTTATTTTCACGTATTTATCTCTCTCCTGAATTCTTTTTTTCTCGAAAACTCTATTTATACAGTTTTTAAGCTTAGATTTAAACACTGTAAAACAAGAAGAAAAAAAATGCACTTCCGACATCGAGAATTAATATTTTTTAGTATTCCTTTTGAACTTCGAATATTCTAACACTTTTATCGTATTTCCTTACCATGAGCAGCCGAGCATATATCGAAACGATTGCCTTCAGTTTCAACGCGTTCGAGCTCGCGTTTGTTACAATGACGTTTTCCTTCAGATGCACAATTTCCTGATTCATTTCGCTGTAGGGTAAAATGCTTCGTCTCAGCTCGATGAAGGAAATCTGGCAGATTAACTTTCGGAGTTTTTGGAGAAGAAAAGATTGGATTCATTTCTTTTCAAAGAAATAGAACATTATTTTCCTCGGGCCCTTTTTACGATAATCCTACAAAATTAATACTTAACACATTTTGTGGGAGCTTAGCAAGCACGGGAGTGTTCAGTCTTGATGAAAAGTGATTCAGTTTTATAAGCCTAAACCTAATCCACCATTCCAATTCGCCCAATTAATTCGTTTTGCTCTAACAAATTACCTTCTTCTTAAGTAAAGGGAAGTTTAACTAAAGTAACTCGGAAAAGAAGTGAAAGCTTAACTAAAATGTTTATTAAAGCTGCGTCATTTAGCACAGTTTAAAATCCATAATTATTAGTCACTGCTACTTGGCGAGGTTTCAGGAAATCAAGTATTTAAAGCAGTGAAACTCATTGTCCACTTATCACCTATTTATTTGGTTCAGATAACGGGCTCTTAATTCAAATCTCTAGCAGATATCTAAAACCATTACCAATCGGCTGGGAGATATTTACATAGCATTTTGTTATGCATGCGTATTAATGAGGTAGTTAGAAAAACTAGAAATTTTTCAAACGTTTCACATATATGAGTGTATATGTTACTGTGAAATACCAAAATCTGGAGAATGTCTACTTTCACCGGTGAATGTCAGCATTCACATAGTCGCTTGGTGTATGTCCGAAATATTTTCCAAATACTCTTATTTCTGACTTAACCGGTGAATGTCGACATTCACCATGTACTAATGGTGAATGTTGAATATATGAGAATATTATATTTTCTTCTCCGTCATTCAGTCGCGAAAAAACACACAAGTACTTAAAACACACAATACATTCAAAATGAGAAAGGAAAATATATAATAGAAGTTAAAAAACTTACTTAATTATACAGTACGTTCTAAATGAGAAAATAAAATAATAGTAATAAAAAACTTACTAAATTATGTGATTCAATTCTGATTAATTGCAACAACTTAAACTATGATGAGACTTTGAATTGCCCAAGAGGCCCTTGCTTTTACAACTGCATTTATGGGAAACAGCCAGTCGCCTCTCTTTTCGACCTACACCAGAGCATATCTGTGATTGTCGACATAACCGGTGAGGCTCCAGATGTACAAGAATGTAATGCAATATTCGATCTTTCACCGACGTATTTGGCGACTGTTGACATTCTCCGGTGAAAGTCGACGTTTTCCAATTTCGGTCTTTCACGGTAACGTATACATGATATAGATTAAAAAAAAAGCTTGAAAGTTTCCAGATTTTAACGCTTGCCCAAAAGGATTTGCTGAGGCTATTTACGCTCTTACTGCGCTCGCAGTCTACAAGTCTGCTATCACACTTACTCCTACTAATCTTTTTTTCTTCTCTTCCTCTCTCTCTCTCTCTTTTTTTTTCCGGAGGGGGGGGGGTAATTACTAAGCATCTTTTTCTTCGCACTTACGCCATACAAATTCAACAGTAAAATTACAAAAATTTTAAAAACAGAATACCAGTACACGTTTAGAATTCGCGATGCCGCGTTAAGAGTTTGCATTCATTTTTCTCCCCCCCCAAGTCTTTTCTCAGTTCATTATATCAATGCTCAGTTTTCTTACTATGATGGCTTTGCAAACCTTTATTTTGTCTTTTTATTATATACGTTTTGCGTATTTACTTTATTGATTAAACACCACGTTCTTCGCGTTTATGTCACATAAAATTCGATTCAACAGCAAAATCACAAAATATTTAAAAACAGCATCTGCTTTGAATTTACGACAGACAGTCTCGCCAGCAGGAGATAAAAATATTTTATTCCGTACAATGTTGTCACTGCTTGTTTTGAAATCGTTGAATTTGTTAATCGAAAAGTTCACGGATTATGGAACAGATAATAAAACAAATTCAAAATTCGGGTCAACAACAAATAAAAACAAATTCAAAATTCAGGAACACATAAAACAAATTCAAATCATCATGAAACAAATTCAAAATTCGGGAACATATAAAACAAATTCAAATCATCATGAAACAAATTCAAAATTCGGGAACAGGTGCCGATGTTTGGGTGGAGCACTACGTTACTCTGATAGCCACAGGTACCTTTTTTTTTCCAGAATGAGAGAAACATACATTCATTCATGCAGATTCTTTATTATTTAATTTCTTTAAATATAATACAGGGCGATAATATTTGGTGGCAACAATTTGAAAAGTGATACAACGCAACAACAAATGTTTCGATGCAAAATGCCGTATCGAGGCTAATATTCCATTCGGGATTAACGTTCGTTTTGGGCTAATAATTAATATACATATACAAACAGATTAGAAAGAGGACAGGACAAAGAGAAGCCGGCAGGACTACAAAGCATCACCTATGACTTTAGAACTACACTGCGCGCGCGCGCGCACACACACACACACACACGCACGCACGCACAAAAAAAAAGGCAGTTCAATATCTCCCGTTCTACTAGGCTGATTGACGAAATTCAAATTGCTTTTTTCATGTCTCGAAAGCGCGACTTAAAATATATATTAAATTTATACATAGCATTATTCTAATATAGGTATTTTGACACAAAATGGGTGTTTTCGTGAAATAACATACCAATTTTTCCCATGTTTCGATTATACCACTCAAATTATGCCTAAATATTAAATTTTGCAAAATTTAGTGTGAAATTTACGGAGAAATTCAAAAATTTCATTTGGCGTATTTTTTTCATTTTGCGCCAAGAATAATTCATTTGGCGAAGTTCTTAATACGTGGCAACCAATTTTTTTATCAATGGAGCCGAAAAAAAGTCACATCATTCCTACCTTTTTATATTGTGCATGAGAGGGAAAAAAAGTCACATCGTTCTTCTATCAAATAATTTCAGCAAAGTGCGTGAACCACATTAGATATTATTATTGCTATCAACAAATATGTCAAATTTCAGAACGCACCAGTATATAAATTCACGTATATCTTCGAAAATTTTGAGTAAAAAGCTCTAATTTTTTGTAGGTATACTTAGAAATACATCTACTTCAAGTTGATGGTAAAACTTTTATAGGTTATAATTCAAATTTTTTCTCAAACAATTTATAAAAATTATTTAAAAGTACTAATTTTAAAAATAAATCATGAAAATGGATGAATTGTGTTTGCAGTGAACCTAAATTTCAAACTGTGAAAGAAAGAATCAAATAAGTTCAATAAAAAAAGAGATATTAATAAATACATACCAAATTGAATTAATGTTGAGGAGCTAAAATTTTGAGAGCTAATTTTTTAAAAATTACTCTTGCGATTTTTACAAAACTTGGCAGTTTGGCATCATTTGAGTCGTAGAATCGAAATATGGAAAAAAATTGGCATGCCATTTCAGAAAAAGTCCGATTTTGTGTCAAAATACCTATATTAGAACAACGCTATATATAAACCTAATACATATCCTAAGTCGCGCCTTCGAGACGTGAAAAAAGCAATTTGAGTTTCGTCAATTGGCCTAGTAGAATGGGAGATACAGAACTGTCCCCCAGGAGTTTTGCTGAAGTATGATGTGAGGATCTTTGACTCTTTATCTTCTACCATCAAACCTCTTGACAGAAATTTTCGAGAGATCGGTACTTTAAGTGCCTCCATGTAGGAAAGACACTATACATTCACAGATAACCCAATTTCCTCCTGTATTCGAACACGAACCCAACGATACGGCAGCCAACGTCACTTACCACTATACTGATCAGAGAGGCATATATAAAAACAATTATATATTGATAGAATGTAATAAAATACGTCAAATAAGCAGAGTTATAAATATTTGTACACCTACGTAATACTGGAACAATAACGCGCCAGTACCAGTAAACATATATTGTTATGTTGTTGCTACATTACTATTGAAATAATCCGTAGTAATATCATGTTGCAGTACTTATAGTGAAACACTGTTCTGCAGTACTGGGTTATGATACTACAGAACTCACGTTAACATTGTTGTAAGATCTCGTTTAGTATTTAACCAATTATTTTGTGCTAGTGAACTTCATAGCCTCTTCATGTCCATTTTCCTGCTAGAATGTAAATTTATAGCTCGCGTGATATTCAAACAAGGTAAAAAGAAGTTAGTATTTAAAGGAAGGTTTCAGAAGGTTGAATCAGAGCGTGATCTGGCTGCTGAAGGCCACTTTGCTAATGTTGATTCTTCTGAGAGCAGTATTCTGCGGCGTTGCGTTATTCTCGCCATTAGGCTTGTGACGCCGACCTTTAGGTCAGAGCCAACTTGCGCGTTACTCTATTTGCGTAGTTACGCTGGCTTATTTTTGCTTAGTTAAGTCATTTAATTTTCTTTGATTTAAGCTTGTAATATTCACTTGTTACGCTTTCAATGTGACAGCTGAAGTAAGTGCAGGAATCAGACAGGAGAAGAGTTAAAAGAACCTTTTATTAGACTCTTTAAAAATCCACAGTACGTCGACTTAACGCTAACAGACTACGCTTCGCTCGAGCGGTAACTCAACTAACAAGAATTAAACTTAAAATTCAAAGATTATTATTCACACAACAGTATAATTTTCTGTAGGGCTCAGATAATTCTGTTACCTAAAATCGCGTCGAAGTCTCGTGGCAACAAAGTAATAGCAGTTACACCACTTTAGCCAGCAATAAATGCAGAAACAGAAGCTCACGCTACTAAGGTACAGTGCTTGCCCACTCTTTTTAACTTTCGCTTCTAGAGCTCAGTATTTAAACCTTTTATCCTAATGATAGAATATGCGTTCCTTCACGCGCGCTACCAAATTTAAATACGAGGCGTATTCGGAAACTAAGTACCGTTTTGAAAAAAAAAATAGTAAAACAATTTTTTCGAATCCAATTTTATTTTTACATGAAAATACATGCCTTAAACTATTTCTCAACATAGTTTTCGCCAGTGATCAAACACTTGTCATAGCGGGTGACCAGTTTTTGTATACCATCGTCAAAGAAACTTCCCGCCAGTTTCGATAACCACGACTCCCCAGCATTTTTCGTGTCATCGTCAGATCCAAAGCGCTTGCCCGCTTCATGTGCAGGAAGAAATGATAGTCGGACGTCGCCAAGTCCGGGTTGTACGGCGGGTGATCGAACTGCTCCCAATGAAACTGTCGAATTAACGATTGAGTGACACCAGAAGTATGGGGCCGAGCATTGTCATGGAGCAACACAATTCCTTTACTGAGCATTCCTCTTCGTTTGTTTTGAATGGCGCGCCTTAGTTTTGCTAAAGTCTCACAATATCGTGCCGCATTAATGGTTTCACCTCTGGGAAGAAATTCAGTAAGCAAAACGCCTTTCCTATCCCAGAAGACAGTGCACATGATTTTTTTGTGATGACATTGTCACTTTGAACTTTTGTTTTTTCGGAGAATGAGTGTGTCTCCACTCCATCGAATGTTGTTTCGATTCTGGGGTGAAATGACACGCCCAAGTTTCATCACCTGTCACAATTTGGTTTAAAAAGTTTTCTCCCTCATCACTGTACCGCGTGAGAGATGTCAGGGCACTACCAAGTCGCTTTGTTCTGTGAACATCAGTGAGCATTTTTGGAACCCGTCGGGAACACAGATTGCGATAATTCAAGCGGTCAGACACAATTTCGAATAAAGCAGTACGTGAAATTTGTGGAAAGCCTCTGAAAGAGTTTTAATTGTGAAGCGTCTGTTCTCATGAATTGTTTCATCAACTTTCCTTACCAAATCATCGGTGACAACAGAAGGCCGACCACTCCGAGCCTCGGCGCGGACATTTGTTCGACCTGCATTAAACACTTTTATCCACTTTCTCACCGTTCCATCACTTATCGCGTATTCACCGTAAACTTCTGTCACTTGACGACAAATTTCGTGGTTTAACATTCCTCGCGTTCAAAAATTTAATCACGGCACGAATCTCACAGTCAGCGGGAGAACTAATTGTCTTAAAAATTTTGAATGTGCACAACAAAATGAAAACACAATATAGAGCAACCAAAATGGCGACAGTTGAAAGTCAGTGAACAAGAAAGACTAGTGCGCATGCGCGGGACGCCTACCACAGCGCTGCGACGGCGCTAGAATGAAACGGTACTTAGTTTCCGAATACGCTACGTATTATGGTAGCGACAATTAGGAGAATGAAGGCTTTTAGGAAAGAAAACATAAACTTAACTGGTTAGAGAAAATAAATATAAATCCTTGCAAGCTGAAAATTCTGGCTGTATATTTTGTAAGCACAAAAGGTGCCTTCTAGTAATTTTTATTCGAGTTAAATAAAAGCTCCTTTACACCCTTTCTCAGTCTCCGTGGTACGTTACATGGTATAAAAATAATTCATTTCTTGTATTCAAACGTTTCTTGCATTTCATGTTTCCAAAGAATATGAAACGTTATAGTGTATTTACAGTGAAGATACACGTTAATACAATTTGTAAAGATGGCTATGCCATTGCATTGTTGTCTTGAAAAGCTCGCACATTCCACAATGGTAGGAGTGAGAACGGGGGGCTGTATTAAAAAACAAACGCATATGCAAACAAGCAAAACATTGCAGCACATGCACGACTTTTGCTTTGCTGATACGTATATAACAATTAAGAAATGTGGTAGTCTTTTGGAAAGCAAATAACTAAGACAGCTATGTTTATTTGTAAAGTGTATCAAGTGTTCTGATAGACTTGCTAGGTAATCTGGCCTGCCAAGGTAATCTGGAAAAGGCATTCACGCATGAATATGCTTTGGACGAAATAATTTCTATCCAAGCATTTTCCCCACCCTGTCTAATTCGACAAGAGCAGGAGGCACGACACCTTACACGCTATTGATCAATGCCCCTCAAGGCAAGATGACACATTCATACATAGAACCGACCGTATTTTCTAGACTCTTACGGAATTGATTGTCATGTGGCAAGGGTGAGGGGGCCCGTGGCCCTTGGGGCACCACGACGCGGTTGACATTTTCCCCAAGACGGGGGGCATCGAGAGCGTTTGATAGCAAGGAGGGGGAGCCATAACGAGATCAAGCGGGAGAATTTTTATCTCTCGTATATACATGTTTGAGGTATATGAAGGAAAAGGAAACACGTCCTTCAGATGAGAGTTAAAAGTTCGGAAAAAGGGTTTCGCAGAGGTTGGTGATCAGTATGATTTATGCATAAAGTGCAGAATTTTGCGAAAATCGATCTATGTTCTTTCGAGGTAGAAAAATTGGCTATATTTCTTGTTTGTATTTTTTAAAATGAAATGGAAAGTGGTAACATTTTATTTTTTTTTAAAGGTTTCTTACATCAGGATTGATAGATATTGCAACGTGTTTTGCAGTATTGAACGAAATAACAGATGAGCTTCTTAGTGAAACATAAATTTTATTTCAGTTTACAATGATAGATAATTTAAAATACAATTCTATCCGTTGCAGCATCGCACACCAGCTTACTTTTGCAATTTCTTTCTTGATAAATTTTTCACTCATTTAAAAAACGGTAAACTTTCTGAATAAGATTTTTAAAACATTTTCTGGAATTGCTCAGCAACTGTTACACGATACAAATATGACGTTCCCACTCCAATATCAAGGACAATACATATATTGTTACGGATTTTGTATTTATTTAGAATTGCAATTAAAATTGTTTTATTTTCCAGTGCAACGCAGACGTTTTTTGAAGAGAAAGCTACGTCTGAAAAGTAAAAATAGAAGAGTGCGTGCATTTAATGTTTACTGAATAAATATCCCGTAATTGCTGTTGCCATCCAGAAATATCGAGAAAATAGATTTTACCAGAATGTTCTCTTGAATAATTAGAAAGCTTATAATAGCCGAATTAAAACACCTCAGCTCAGTTGTTGTTATTGTTTTAAGCGAACTGTTAATGCTGTTATTGATTGTAGCGAATTCGCTGCGAGATAGAATTAGTTTCTCTGTTTTGGATTGAGTTGAACTGCGTACTGCAGACGCAGTAATTTAAAAGGCCAGTCATAGTGCTAGTAATCCGTGTGAATTTTGTAACTACACTGCTGGCCACCCAAATTGCAACACCAAGAAAGACAAGAGATATCACAAGAAAATTTATTTAGTAGATAACATGTTGACCAAGTATCAAATGATTGAATTTATAGACTTCAATGAAGTGTGGTTCCTTCCAGAGTCAGTAGCCAGAGTAACCGCCATTGTTGCAGATCACCGCTGCCACACGCCTCGGCATTGATTCAAACAGACTTTGGATGTGTTCTTGGGGTACAGCAGACCAAGCAGCTTCCACACGTTGCCAAAGTTGGTCTGGTGTGCCAGCTTGGGATGGGATGTAATCTGGGCCAATCGTTCAGCAACTATGGATCACATGTTTTCTATCGGCGAAAGATCCGGAGAGCGAGCAGGCCAAGGAAGCAATTCAATCTGGAGATGGACGAGGAGCCCTTGGACAATGCGCGCCACATATGGTTGCTCATTATCCTGTTGAAATATGACTGTGGGCAAGCCCTGAACGTAAGGAAGGACAACTGGCTCCAACACCTCGAAGATGTAGCGCTGGCTGTTTAAAGTACCGGCAGTGCGTACTAGAGGAGTGCGAGAGTGATATCTAATACCGCTCCGTACCATAATACCCGGTGCAGGACCAGTTTGGCGGTGCTAAGACAGTTGTTCAGCATCCTCTCTCCACGGTGTCTCCAGACTCGAATCCGACCATTGTGGTGTTGCAGACAGAAGCGTGACTCGTCAGTAAAGACAATTTCATTCCATTCTGCCGTCCACATCCTTCTTTCATCGCACCATTGGCGGCGGAGACGTCTGTGGTTCTCCGTGAAGGGTAGACGAAGCAATGGACGTCTTGCGGGCAGACCACTCTGCTGTAAACGGCGTTGAATGGTACGCGCAGACATTGGATGATGAGTTATAGACTGAATGTGCTGTGCTATGGTTCGTGATGTGACGAGCGATCCGTCACTGCCATGCGCACAATGTTCCTGTCATCACTTGAAGTGGTGCACTGAGGTGGATGCGATCGAACACGTCGGTCCGTCGTACTCTCCTGCATCCAACGGTCACATATCGCATTAAAGCTGTTTGGTTTTGTCCAACACGACTACCGATTTTCCTGAAAGATAATCCACACTCTCGGTAGGCCACTATCCTTCCTCTGTCGAAATCGGATACTTGATCAAACGATGATCGGTGTTTACTACGAGGCCTAATTGATCGTTTTTTTTTTGAAAAAAACCACAAGAAAAACAGAATTGTCGAACTTGAAATCGTTTAAAACTCCAAGCCTTAAATAGCGCTTTGAAGTGGCGCCACAGGCGTGCGTCTGCGCTTGCGTGATGTGCGTCTGCGCTGAAATTCTAATCATTTGCATATCTCACCTCCGCTAATGCATGTTGGAAATTTCATGTTATTTGCATGCTTCCTTCAAGATTTACGGCGGCCAGCAGTGTATTTACATACTGGAAGACAAGAATATTACCGGTTGTTATTGATTGACAGTTTTAGTTTAATAAATTTTCTCTTTAGTGTTAATCCGCAAGCAGTGGACAAATAAAGGCACTAAAGAGAAATACAGATAAAAAAGGGTTTTGAATATTAATCTGTGCTTGTGTAAAGGGATTTAACTCGCCGAACTTTATAAAACAACTCAGCGAAATATCTTTAGATTACGGGTATTAAATAATAAATCAAGTGCTACAGTTATAATACCCCAAATATTTTTCAACATATGGACTGTATTAGTTTATTCATGGAATATTTGTCATATCCGCACTTCAAACTGTGTTGAAGAGCATTAAAAATTTCGGTATTGTTGTGTATGAAAAAGAAAGTGTACCGCAAATAAACTGTGTTAAATTCAGAATATATTATTGTTATTTGTTTGGTAATTGCCTTAGAGGTACTGTTGATTTAGCACAATGCGAGAAACATATATATATATATTTATGGAGATTCTTCATTATTTAATTTCTTCAAATATAAAACAGAGCTCTAATATTTGGTGGCAACAAAAGTGAACCGACATTTCAATGCAAAATGCCAAAACTAAATCGATAGTCCTTCTGAGGCCCCTTTGAAATTTAAAAAAAAAAAAAAAAAGAAAGAAAAAACTTTAATTACATATTATAAACCAGAAAAAATACATTTGTTTCCTTTACAATAAATTAATATATTTCATTAATAATGCCTCTTTACCCATGCGCATTTTCCTCTGAGCAGTCGGTAATTCTCTTTCTATTTAAATTAGCAAAGTTTTCTAGAAAATTACTTGAGAAACTTTCCTTTCGAAGCCAACTCGTGAAGTTAATTTAAGGCTTAATTAATTTAGAAGTAATGTATGGCTTTCTGAAAATTAATTTATGCCTCAGAGTTAATTTAAGTTTGGCAGGAGACTTAGAGAAATACGTCTCGGAAGAAAAATCTCCTTCGTTCAGCTAGATGTGCAAACTTTGTTTCGAGCAAACTTGAAACTGTTTGAATCTGTTCGGCGCTAGCCTACGATTTGCCTTGGTCTTTAACTGTTCTCACAGGAAAAAATATGTTACTTTCACACGAAAAGTATGCTATTTTCATATGAAATGCGTAATTATTACCTTGTTCCTTGTATTTAGAACAAAATATTGTTCTGAGGATAAAGCTTTTAAAGATTCTCAGCGAGGCTATTATTTTTAACAATTTTTATTGTTAAGGACCAATCAGTTGGCGCCGTAAATCTTTTAATTTAATTAGTTCACCGATTGTTTTAAAATGTCATTCCAATAGATGTTCTTGTGCGTTTTACATAGTCTCCTGAAATTTCATACTCTAATCGGATATAATGAATCTCAATTTAAAATGGGAAAGATTCTAAAGCTACTTTATTTCCATGTAACATTAAGTTTTTTTATGTTAATGTGCAGTCAGGTTAGGACTGAAATATAACTTAAAAAATCATACTATCTGAATGATCTTTAGAAGTAAAGGAAGTATTGCAATCGAGAAAAAAATTCCGGTATATTATTTCAAAGAAAATATTCATTTTGGCCGCTCTGGAATCCATTTGAAAGATGTTGTTGAGTGACCTCTCTACGTACAGACAAAATAAAGGACTCTTTTTCTCAAATCGGATTGCAAGATGGATTTAAAATAGAGTCAGAAGAGCGTTTTTTCGTGACATCTGTACGTACGTACATACGTATGTATCTACGTATCTCGCATAAATCAAAAACGAATAGCCTCAGAACGTTGAAATTTTGTACCGGACTGTTGTATTGAACTTTAAAAGTGATTTAATTATGCTGTTCTTATGTTACGCTTAAGGTTTTTATGTCTTTTGTTAATCTAAGTGCGTTTGTTATAGAATTTTCAACAAAAGTTGTTACTACAACAAAAGTGCTACTAAGCCTGATGAAGCCGTCATTTCTTTACATTTGGAACTCTTAGTAGAATAGTGAATTAAGTCAGTTTCTGCAACAACTGCAGTGTCTTTTTGCCGAGTGGGATCAAAGGTACACTTTCAGTTTTGTGTACCGAAAAATCTGTCTTCCTGCCCGCTAGTCGAATTGTTTGTTTTGTGTGTACAAATTCTAATGTTAGTTGTAAAAATAGAATTTTTAACCTTTTTTTTAACTGTATTTGGTTTTTTTTGTACACTGCTGGCCACCCTAAATGCAACACCCTGAAGGAAGCATGCAAATAACATGAAATTTACAACATGCATTAGCGGAGGTAAAACATAGATTAGAATTTCACCGCAGACGCACATCACGCGCGCCTGTGGTGAAACTTCAAAGCACTATTTAAGGCTTGGAGTTTTCGACGATTTGAAGTTCGGCAATTCTGTTTTTCTTGTGGTTTTGTTAAAAAAAAAGATCCATTATGCCTCGTAGTAAACAGCGATCATCGTTTGATCAAGTATCCGAGTTCGACAGAGGAAGGATAGTGGCCTACCGAGAGTGTGGATTATCTTTCAGGGAAATGGGTAGTCGTGTTGGACGAAACCAAACAACTGTCATGCGGATATGTGACCGTTGGATGCAGGAGGGTACAACGGACCGACGAGTTCGATCGCATCCACCTCAGTGCACCATTTCACGTGACGACGGGAACATTGTGCGCATGGCAGTGACGGATCGCTCAGTCACATCACGAACCATAGCACAGGACATTCAGTCTGTAACGCATCATCCAGTGTCTGAGCGTACCATTCGAAGCCGTTTACAGCAGCGTGGTCTGTCCGCAAGATGTCCATTCCTTCGTCTACACTTGACGCAGAACGACAGACATCTCCGCCGCCAATGGTGCGGTGAAAGAAGGATGTGCACGGCAGAATGGAATGAAATTGTCTTTACTGACGAGTCACGCTTCTGTCTGCAACACCACGATGGTCGGGTTCGAGTCTGGACACACCGTGGAGAGAGGATGCTGGATAGCTGCGTTATGCGCCGCCACACTGGTTCTGCCCGAGTATTACGGTGTGGGGCGGTATTAGATATTATTCTCGCACTCCTCTAGTACGCATTACCGGTACTTTAAACAGCCAGCGCTACATTTCCGAGGTGTTGGAGTCAGTTGTCCTTCCTTACCTTCAGGGCTTGCCCACAGCCATATTTCAACAGGATAATGCGCAATCACACGTGGCACGCATTGTCTAAGGGTTCTTCGTCCATCGCCAGATTGAATTTCTTCCCTGGCCGGCTCGCTCTCTGGATCTTTCGCCGATAGAAAACATGTGGTCCATGGTTTCTGAACGATTGACCCAGATGACATCCCATGCTGCCACATGAGATCAACTTTGGCAACGTGTGGAAGCTGCTTGATCTGCTGTACCCCAAGAACACATCCAAAGTCTCTTTGATCAATGCCGAGGCGTGTGGCAGCGGTGATCTCCGTCAATGGCGGCTGCTCTTGCTACTAATTCTAGAAGAAACCAAACTTCGTAGAAATCTATAAATTTAATCATTTGATACTTGGTCAACATGTTATCTACTAAATAAATTTTGTTGTGATATCTATTGTCTTTCTTGGTGTTGCAATTTGAGTGGCCAACAATGTATTTTACAATTTTTAAGGAAGGTGATTTGAGTTTTTATGTATTTTTGCCTTGTCACGAAGTGAGAATTGAATTAGATAAATGAGAACAATGTTTCTAATGAAATTCGGGGAAATAGGTTTAAATGAAATGCAGCAAAAAATGTGTATAATTTAATAGGCTGTAAAAGAAAGTCACGTGGTGTCCACAGCAGATTTTTTTAATAAAAAGTGACGTAAACTACTAAAGATATTTGGCTTTCCACAGATTTCCGCACTTTTTTATAAACTGATTAGTGTAAAGATTTCCTTTTAATAATGATCTGGCACACGAAATTTCAAAAACTCATTAATCCTTTTATCTTTTTCTTAGGCGCTTTCTAACATGTATCTTTCTGTCACATTCCTTTTAAAACATAAATTTGTATTTAGTACATTCACTGGTTTGTGTTTATATTGTACTGTTAATAAACCAATATGATTAGTATATTGTAAAATGCTGTTATCTAATTGCTTGCTATTCTCTAATTTTCCAACAGAATGTTAAATTGAAAAATAATTTAAAATTCAAAAAGCAACTAACTTTTGCTTATAACGCAGCAAAATGCTTAAAAGGATAACAATATTAATTTACTAGTCCAAAGGGGGGCGTTAGACCCAAAGGGCTATTAATCTCAAAACGGCATTTTGCGTCGTTTCACTTTCTGCGTTGCTTCTCTTGTCAAACTGTTGCCACCAAATATTGTCGCCATATATTATATTAAAAAAAACAAAGTAATAAAGAATTTGCATAAATGTATGTATGTTCCTCTCATTGTGATAAAACAACGGTACGTAGAGCCATTCGAATTTTGAATATTGAACCATTCCACTCGAATATGGACATCTGCAAGACCAAATTTGAAATTTAGAATTTATTTTATTATCGATTTCATATTTCGTAAACCTTTAACGAATTTTTGATTAACAAACTCAAAGATTTCAAAGCGAGCAATGGCAACGTTGTACATAAAGAAGAATATATGTTTGTGTGTTTGTTTGTTTGTTCGCGTTATTAATTTCTGATTAATATTTTGCCACATTTAATCGACTAAAATAGACGAAAATCATTAAGAATTGCTTGGCATTTGATATAATGTGAGAGAATTAGTTTATTTTTCTATCGAAATTTTGTTTGTGTGTTTCATATCGCATCAGACTAAAAAAAGAAAACAAATTCTGTTAGTTGCAACTACACGCTAACAGGTAATAAGTTGGCAGTAATATACAAGATGCTGTCTTGAAAATGCTAACTTTAAAGTTAATCAGAGCACTGGAAAAGCAGTTGTGAAAAGATCCTAAAAAGAAAGCTGGATAGAAAAATTAAGAGTAAACGTAACAAATGTTTTTTTCATAAAATGTAATCTGATATGTCGTGCATTTAATACAGTTAAGGAGCTTGAATACACTATCCTATACTTAACCATAGTTTTATTAAAGAATCACAAATTTGAATAACAACTATATCTTTATTTAGCAAGTTAGAAAGTTTGCTTAACTCAAATAGAGCACAAATAGAATACAAATCAAAGTTAACAATCTTTACAAACATTTAAATCGAAGTGTGTTGAAAACATAAAATTTTACAAGGATACTCATTTATAAGTTTTAAACAGTTTCAGGCTTACTTATTAGGCAATATTATCAGGACTATATTCCAAAAAAGTACGTAATATGCTGAAAAGAATGAAGCACAAATATAACCGTTAACACAAATTCTTTTTAAGACTTCTGCATCTGAACATAATTAAAATCCTTTCTTGCCGATGTATATCGTTTGTGTTTGGCGTTGCCGAGTTTTATTATGCAAAAGTGACACTAATTTATTGTAACAAATACGCTGGGTGGTGGACGGTAATTCATGACATATTATTATGATTCAAAGTCATAAGCTACAAAAGGTAATGGCTATGACGGTACTATTTTCAGTGAAAAGAATTTTGTTCGATCTGCATTTAATTTAGTTAAATTTATTAGATTGCTTCTTTAACTGAGATTAATAAACAACGACGCAATTAGAGAAAGCTTCAGGATTTACCTTTATGAATTCTCATGGGAGTTTTTTCGTTTATTCTTTTGGGGCAAAAAGATTTCTAGCTCGATTTCTAGTTTACACTTGCTGATTAAGTATTGGGTATGCAGCAATAAATGTTTTTATGTTTTAAACCAAAATAATTTAAATCCTTTTTTTCATTTTTATCAGCTTTTTTCTCCATTCGATCTAATTTACCCCATCCCATCATTTGGTTAAATCGTAAGAGTCCTGAAGACAAGCATCTGTTAAGTAAATGGCTCAAAATAAGCAAAAGGCTTTTCGAGGCTTGGAAGAATTGATTTTTTTAAATTACATTCTTTCAAGGAATTCTCAGCTACTTTACTTGTATGCTGAAGTTTGCTTTAATGGTTGGAATTATTATTTTTTTGAATAAAATTTCAGTAAGATAAAATACAGATGAATTTTTTATATTTGCATTTGAAATGAATTTATCACATGCTAACGAAATTAGGTAAATTTTTCTACGCACTTACAATACTAGCAAAAAATCCATTGACGTATTGCATTTTGCTTTCTTAATTTCCCTTGAAAGAAAATGACCTTATAACCATTTTTATTATATATCTGAATGTGTGTAATAAATATGGCTTCCTGCTCATTTATAATCTGTTATTATGTAGAGACATTAGGTTATTTCGAAGCAGGAGACATGAAAAATGAGCAACGCCTTCGCCGGGAATCGAACCACGGACCTCTCGGTTACGCGTCGAGCATGCAGACCACTACACCACGAAGGCATGCGAAGAAGCTGGGAGAAATACATTATAATTATTTAAAATTTATAATGTATTTTCTCCCTCCTTTCCTCGTGGTTTTGTGCTATAATTGGAAGCAGACTCGACGCGTATTTGACAGGTCCGGAGTTCGAATCTCGGCAAGGGCATACCCAATTGCCTTAGTTTCTGACATAAAAAAATTCTAAATGACTCTACAAGTGGAATCCGAAATAAAAGGTGGTTGACGATAATTCATCACCACCAGAATTTGGCGATTGCGTCTCCTAATCACCAGTTGCTGTTTAAAAGGGGGAGAATATAAGGTATTTTTCCCGTCTTTTCCGCTTGCTTTTATAATGTAACTGGAAGCACGCTTGACGTATATTTGGGAGGTCCGGAGATCGAATCCTGGTGAGGATATAGCACATGTTTCACGTTCCTGCGTCATTATAACCTAATGATTCCAAAATTTTAATTATTATGCTTAATATGAAGCATACAGGTTATTTTATAATAAACAACAGGAAGGATATTAATAAAACTGCCATATTAAGATTTATAATAATAACACATGCAGAGATTTTATTACACAGAATCATTGCCCTGAAATAATAATACTGCGGGGATTAACAATAGAAGAATTTAGAATTGATTGAGAAGAATGCAGAATAGTTCTTAATCGTTCAAATGAGTTTGATTTTATGATTTACAATAAATATGTTTTTGTAACGATTTTCAAGTTGAAAAAGGGGAAGGTACTTTTTTGTAGCATAAATACCGAATTTTAAAGGAAAACAAAACAACCCAACCTCTATGTAGAATCTGAGAGTTTTCAGGCACTCCCTTCCCATCTTTTGACATGCCGATAAATTTTAAAATACTTGGAATTTTCAGAATTTCTAAGTTTAAAAATAGAACACTCTTTAATCCGAGGTTGACTAGCCTAGGTCTTTATAAAAAATTCTAAGTTTTAAGGAACATAATTGTAGGGGCATTAGGTATTTTTTAAAGGCAGGAGAGATGACAAATGAGCAATTTGCTCTCCGGGACGCGAACCACAGACCTTTCGAATACACGCCGAGTGTGCTGACCATTACACCACGAAGGCATGCGTATTAGATCCTGGGGGTAGAAAATCATTTATCATTCATCACACCACCTTTTTAGTTCGGGCGCCACTGTAAAGACATTAGGTTTTTTTGAAAGCAGGAAACATGAAAAATATGCAATGCCATCGCCAGGACTCGAACGTCGGACCTCCCGATACGCGCCGAGTGTGTTGAGCACTACATCACGAAGGCATGCTAAGAAGGCGGGAGAAATACCTTATATAATGACATTATAAAAGAAGTAATGATGAATTATTTTTATATATTTTATAAGTCATATTAACCGTACTTTTCCATACTAGCTACAGGAGAAACATCTCCACATATGTATCTTTGAAATCATTTGAATTGCAATAGGTCTCGAGTGGACATCTGATGCCCCTTAAAATTATACTATTTAATAATTTATGTTTTTAAGATATCCTTACCTTCAAAAGTCAGCATTTTTCCAAATCATTTATAGTTATAATTTCCAAACGAAACTCCATAAACATGAATTTAGCAATAAGGTCATATGCAGGTAGTTTGAAAAATTACTAAATTAGAAAAGGAATTTTTACGATACATATAATATTTGACATCAGAAATATTGTTTAATAATTATAACAATACTGTATACACGTATTTATTAAACATATTATTGTAAAAATAAAGGTCTAAATTAATGCAAAATGTGTTTATTGCTTTTTAATTGCTTATATTATGTAGTTAAGAATTGATTAAATTTAATAGGTAAATTAAAAATCTTATGCTTTGCAAATGGCAATACCGTGAAAACTGACTGTACACGAAGCCACGTGGAAGATAAATTAAACCTAACGTTTTCGTGCAGTAGAAAATCTTCCCCTTGTGAGGGATGATAAATTTATGTCAGGGGAAGATAGCGTTATGGAATGGTTGACAGTTTATAGCAGGCGATGAAACCAGTGTTTTACAGTGGGGTCATTAGGTGCTGTCCTTCGCCTGTAACTTTCTGTGAGTTAGATGTTTTTTTTAAATTTCAGCACTTCTCTCGTGTAAAGACATGAACTAGGATGGCTTCAACTAAGTATAACAACTAACTAGGCATATCTAGTAATTTAACATTCAAAATATAGGGTGGCGCATAGTCAGCATTTTGATTTATGAATAACAAATAACTTTTTTATGGTAAAGGTTATTTTTCCTTTTCCTTCTCTCCCTTTTTCTCTTTTTTTTCTTTTCGTTTTTAAAGAACTGTATGGCAACAATTGAAGATTTTTATGAAGGCCAATGTTTTATAATAGAAACGTTTACTACCAAACAAAGAACGCAAAATATTCAATTTTACTTTGAAAATCAAGACTGAAAATACATTACTTTGTTGCAACGAGAATATCGCAGCTTCTTTAATGTTCGAAACCTGCCCAGTGCTTCTACAGTATATCGATTGATTCAACATTTTCAGCTTTAAACAATGGCTCTGTTGAAAGAGATTTTTTTGCAAATGCGTAATTTTCTGGTTTTCGAATTTTAACTGGCCGTTGAGACTGCCAGATTTAATAACCGAAGATATTTTTGTCTTTTTTGCTGCTTAAGGGAAAGCATTAATAAGTTGCGAACCATAAAGTAGGCTAAAGTGAATATTCGATAAGACGCTCCACAGTTTCTTGCAAAAGTTACGGAGAAAGCCTTGGAAATTCATATCAATTCGAGGGTAACACATACCCAAACATTATTTTTAAAACATAATGTAGAAAAAATGTTATTCATTATTTAAATTTTAATACTAATTATGTGCAATACTCTGCTTTTTCCTTTGCAGTGATGACAAAAAGCAATTTGAAGCGTCCTTTTTTTTTCTCTTTTACTAGAGCCATTTCGACCATTCTCATCTTCGTACGACTTTAATTAGCCGAAATATTAGTTAAAATCTCTGAAAACGCTAAGTTTCGTCCTCATTTTTTCCGAGTGGCAACAGTCTCACACGCTAGAGAAAAAAATCTGCTATATTTCGAAAAGCGTTGCCACTGTAGAGTTTTTTAATAAAAAAAATTCTAAGTTTTACAAAATATGAAATAAAAATAGCACTGCGAAATAGTAAATATATTATTCCCGATTTGAAAAATTCGTGCAAAGCCATTTAAACCATTTCTGTCTTCGTGCGACTAACCAGCCGAGGTATTAATTAAAAGCTCTGAAAACACTAATTTTCGCACTCATTTTTCAAAGTGGCAACAGGCTTGCGCTCTGGAAATAAAAATCCGCTTTATTTTGAAAAGTGTTGCCACTGTTCACTTTCAAATCGCAGAGTTTGTTAATGAAAAATTTGTTTGTAAGTTTTACAAAATATGAAAAAAAAAATACCATTCTCAAACTTTAACCATATTATTATTATAGAAGGTCATATTCTGACGTTGCAAAAAGCAAGCGATTGCGCGTGACGTCATTGTATGTCGAAAATATTTCTTTAAATCAGCCTTTTAAATAAATAGCTGCTGTTGGCAACGTTTTGTTTCAGCTTAGTATAAATGACATGATATATTAATGCCACTCTATTTCTCTTATTCATATTAGAAATTGTTGCTATTAGGCCAAAGGAACAATTTATCCAGAAGAACTATTAATTTCGTTTTTGCATTTTGCGTGGATTAAAAGCGTTGTTTCACAAATTATTGCCACCAAATATTATTGCCCTGTATTATACTTAAAAAGTTAAATAATGAAGAATCTGCATGAATGCATGTATGTTTTTTGCATTGTGATAAAACAACGGTACCTAAAGCCATCAAATTTTGAATATTGAACGTTTCCACACGAACATGGGCATCTGGAAGCCCAAATTTGGAATTTGTTTTATTATCGATTTCATATTTTGTAAATCTTTAACGAATTTTTGATTATTCAAATTTTTTGATTTGCTCAAGGATTTCAAAGTAAGCAATGGCAACGTTGTGCAGAACAAACATTTTTATCTCCAGCTGTGTATCCGAAATTCTAAAGAAAGGCTCATTTTAAGATTATTTCGGATATTGCTCTTGAACTGAATTTTATGGTTTAAGTGCGAAGAACAGGATATTTACTAAATAAAGGTAACACACAAAACGTTAAAAAAAACGCCTCGTTGGACGTAATTTAAAATCTGAAACCTTTCAGGCTTTTCTTTTTTTTTATTACATTAAATTTAAATCATGACGTCATATGTGACCTGCTGTGTGAATGTTTTCTTTCCTGGTGTGACAATAAAAAATTATTTATGAATCGGTGGCTTGTTGGCAAGAATGAACTGATTTCACTCATTACTGAAATGTTTTTATGCTCTTTCTTTTCAGGTGTACATAGAACTTATAAATTTTGCTTTGGCTGCAGTCAGCTAGTATATTATTAAAATTCTACATTTATGCATTGCAATTATCCCGAAATTTCGCTCTAACAAATAATCAACGTCATCATTTCAAGTTTGTTGAAAGATAATCAAGAAAGATGGTTTTGCACGGAAGTGTCACAAATTTTCACAAACTACGATTATTCGTCAATCTATTTATAGATGTATATTTACAATACAGCTTTTTAAAATCTAAAATAACCATATTTAGTATTTTCGAGCATTAAACTGCTGAAAAATATCAATAAAGACATAAGGTATGGAATTTAGTACTAGTGTTAGAAAGACCAAAATTTGAAATCGTAATTAATAAATTTCATAAATTCCAATAAATGCAAAAAAGAATTTAATTATTACCTTGCTTTGGGGAGGGGCCAGAATTTTCGGGTGAACTATTATAATTAAAATACGTTGGAATAATTCATCGGCTAATTTTGGACACAGAAAAGGAAGGTTTTTTGTGGAATAGAGATTTCAATTGACCTCCTGACGAAGTTGCATTGAAGTTCATTGAATTCCTCTTCTATTATGTTCTTTGTATTTCATTATTTTTTTTAAATCAGGGTATTGCTTGTTTAAATTTCTTACTTTATATATATAATTCCAATAACATATATATATGTAAAATATAAAAAATACGATTGGTTGCTCTACGCGAACAGCAACCTCTAATGAACTTTCCGCGATTTCAAGATCTTCTCCCTAGTCCAGTACTTTCCAGAACTGTCTCGCTTGTTATGTAATCGTATTATAAATAGCTCTACGCGCCATTTTTCGTCAGATTGCTTTCTGCCACTCTTGCTATACAATGCTTTGCTCTGTCTCTTCACCTTTCCTTTGTTAAAAATATTTATGACGTCAAGTTGTAAATTTACTAGTATTACTATTTAAATTATTATCGAATATGTGATATTCGTGTAAAGAAAAAAGAGCTGTCATTTTAATCGTATAAAGATGTGGAGTTCTTAAAGTGAAATTCGTCTGTCGTCAGTCTGTAGCCTTTCTACTCGCTACGAAAACATGCTGACTGTCGACTGCAAATATCACACATATATATAATGTAAAGAATTGAAACATACTGTATTATGTAGTTTCTTTTATTTTTCTATTAATGTTTTATCGCTTCTGTCTCAATTACTGTCTTTTGACGAAACGCGTAATGGAGTTTAGCTATGCTCGAATTTTCCACGCTTTTCCCTTGATGAGTCCGTGATTAACCTCGAGTTAGGCTAAATTGCCATTTACTGCCGTTCATTGTTATTTATTCTGGTGTTTTTAATACTTTTTAAAATTTTTTACGTGTTTTAAATTTTTTTAAATGTTGAGTTTTTCAATACCTACATTTTGGTTTTTAATTTTTTACAACTGCCTTTACTTTTTAGTAATGTTTTTTGTTCAAGTTTTTTTAACTCTGGAACTAAATTATCAAATTTACTTTTAGGCGATTGCTTTTAGAATTTTACTCCTTTTGCTGATCTTTAATTTTGCAGCTCAATGCGCAAAATTCTTGACCAGATAGATCTCTCCGTTCTTTTACTACTTTCTAAAAATTATAATATGACACACATATATATATATATATAGAGAGAGAGAGAGATAGATATAACACTGAAATGCTTTACTGTGGGTTTTGCTTAATAACCGAAAACAATGGGAGTTTCTTCTAGGAGATAAATCTGCCCTGCACGATTTAACTCTAGACTAGATTTGTGCAATTTGACGCTCAGCTTTCATCCGAACTCTCTCTGAATCTTGTCGTCTGCCATTAAAAGGGGTGGCAGAAGAGGAGTGATAACAAGATCATTCGGAGATCTCCCATCTGTTAAGAAGGCAGGGGAAGGATTAGGGCCAGAAAGTGAAGTCATTATCAAGGTAAGGAACGTACTTCTAACAGATGGCAATGAGTAATTGCTTTAACCCATCGCGCATGGTTCTGCCGAGGCTTTCATTAAAGATGGCCACGTTATTAGCCTGCGAGGTACGATTAGTGGGTAAGTAGGTTTCTAACAATCATGGAACGAGCAAGTATGCGTGTATGTAAGAGGGGAGATCTTGCATTGTTCTTGACATGTCCCATGAGCTTGCGTTTCTCGTACAATATTGCCGACATTTGACTTGATGGGTTCATAGCGATTTAATTGGTTAACGTTTGGTATTGAGCATCAGTTTTGCATTAAAGGTACCGATTCTTGCTCTTTTTTTGTTGAGAACTACTCTATGCAGTTAATCTGAATTGTTTATTTCATTAGTGGGATAAACCTCTGGTTGATATTTCACATATTTTTGGTCTTCGTAAATGGACTTGTAAGGATTTTAAGTTTTACTTATGTTTTATTTTAGTTTAAACCTTTATTATCTCCTCTTATTTTCCATTACTGGCCAGAATAAGCGAGAATAGATTTAGTGTTGCAAACTTTAGAAGTATCTAAGACATGGTTTTTAGCGAAGAGTAGTGAAAGAGAGATTTTCTCGTACCCTTTACCACGCGTGTGATTTTCGTTGTCTGCCTTTAAGGCCAGAACTTAGTTTTCGTTGATATTTGAAAACGTATTGTAGTCTTTGCATTCTGCTCACTACATACGTAGTAGTAAAGGGCCGTTTTCGCGTTACTAGTCTCTGTAAAGTATCTTATTTCTTAATTAGTTAAGTTAGTTTATTTTCTTACTTTCTACGTTCTAGGACCAAAAGTATTGGTCTTTGTATCCCGAAGTGCGCGAGCACCTATACGCTGTGAGAATAAAGGGTAAATTTAACCCTCCTTATCTTTGTTTTATTTTCTACGCACGCAGGAACATAGCTTTGAGTAAGCTCCCTGTTCTGACTCAGGACTACAGTTCTGTTTGCAAAATCAACCAGAAGAAACAGCAGTCCTGATAGAATTATAAAGCTTGATGTTGAATCTTTGGCTTTCTTGTTATAGGTAGTGTAAATTACATTTTTAAGGCATTAAAGTTATAAGATCTATCTCTTCTGTTGCACATAAACTAAATTTAGATCCCACAAAATGAACCTGCTGGATTCTCGCACAGGCGGGAGGTAATATCAGCACAGAAGAAGGGTGAAAATAACCCTTTATTAATTCCAACCAACAACAGAAAGGCACACACTTCGTGCTTTACAATAACACCAACTACTTGCGGTGGAACTTAAACGTTACTACACCAATCAATTCAAGTCTAAAATAGAATAATGCTGGATTAGGACGTTAAGTTACGGCTAACTTAGGTTGACTCGACAAACCTAACAGGCGTGACGATTATTCGAAATGGCCAAGGGGCGTATTAGCGTAACAGCAAGATCAGAAACGAAACGTGCGCTAGCTAGCAAAAACACACTCTGAATAAAATCAGAGATTCACCCGTTCAAAATTTACATCCTGGCAAGGAAATCCAAGGGGAAGTTGAGAAGTTCAGGAAATATAACATAAATTTGAATAAAAAGGTTAGTTGAAAAGAAACCCTACAGGGTTACATAATTCAAAATATGTTTGCAAATTCAAATGACGCGTAACATTACTATTTTGTGGGAAATCTTTGTTATATGTTGGGTCTACTAAGAACAAAGAGAGCCGCCCAACCGGTACAGTGCTTAACGTCGCTGACTGCCGTGCCGAAGGGGTTCGAATCTCGGAGAAGGCATGGATATTTGTAAATGTATAGTGTCTGTGCGGAATGTCGGCACTTTAAATATGCGGCGAGCCGAAAGTCCTCTCGTGTGGTTTGATGGAAGAGGAGAGGGGTGGGAGACCCTCGGACGCGTTCCCCCTCGGGGTGCTCTCTATCAAAATTGGGGGAGGAGCTGAGCCAAATCCCACTGTCACGTGTTAGGTGCTCAAGCCTGTTGCCAACGACAGGCGTAAATTTGCGCTCGTTGCCACGAAAAATTTCGTGAGCTTTGGCTGACCGCGTCAGACTAGTAAGCATAAGTAACAACAACAACAACAACATAACAGAGCAAAAAGTGACGCGGTGCTAATCATTGATACTTACAGAGTCATTAGGTTATAGCAGGAAACATGAAAAATGTGCAGTGCCCTCGCCGGAACTTGAACCTGGACCTCTCGAGCACGCGCCGAGTGTGCTAACCGTTACACCACGAAGACATGCTAGAAAGAGGCAGAAAATACCTTATATAATTATCGCCTTTAACCTGCAATATTTCCTAAAATTTCTAAAAAAATCTTCATTAGTTGATTTGGAATATGACATTGGAAAACAATTTGAAAAATCGCATTTGGATTTTACACTTAAGATAATTTTTTAAGTTTATTTCACATGAAAGACATATTTTACGAAACCCTGATACGCGAATAACTGGTATTTTCTCATCATTATAAGGGCCCCCGACCTTACCCAGCTATGATTTCCTCAAATTCGTGAAGCGGGAATAAAAATAAGACGACGCAAATATAAACAATACCACTCAGATATTGTTTCCTAAGAAAAATTTTAATAATCGTTGAAGTGACTATAACCAGAATACATAAATCTAATAGCAGTGACCAACGACATTCTGGAACCACTAAATCTATTTCCAAAACGAAGGTCTTTCTTCGTTTTATGATTTTTAACACCGCAACTTCAAACGATTTCGTCATTAACATATGTGGATGTTACAACATGGATGCTAACATATGTGGATGTTACCTCTAAACATTTCGTCATCAACATAATAATCTGTTGTGGCTACTTCCATACACTCGTTTGTCAAGTAAAAGATCCCTTTCTTGTAAAACTGACGTGGCATTCATCTCTTTATTGGGTAAAGTAAAGATTCTTAACCACATATTCACGAAGAAGCAAAGAATATATTTATCAAACCAATGCGAATTCAAAAATCAAATCTTAGCAAAAATGAAACATGATGCTTACAAAAAACACGGGGCGAAATATATCGATTTATTAGCTATTCAATCTCCGGGGTGGGGGGAAGCAGCTATAATAAGGAAGTACTGAATAATTATTATTTTAGATGCTTGTTTTACTATGTGTTCAATTGATTCAGTATTATTCTATGACACTCAATTAAACTTGAAAGAAGCAAGTTGAGATAAACAGCTAAAAATAGCACAGAGATGAGCTGAAGTTCTTAACGTGAAAAGGATGTCACAGGTTACTAAACCACTCACAGATTAGAAAGCTACAATCAGCGGGCTACTGAAATATATTGTGGATTCATGAGCTCAGTAAGTAATGATTTTGCTTGTTATAAATTAATTCATGACATAATATTGAATGAAAAGTGACAATAACAAAGAAACCAACGCGAAGAATCTTAAATTGTGGAAAAAAAAGAACGTTGCAGCCCTTGAAGATCTCAAAAACAGTAAGGAGAAAGGATTCTTCTATCCAAATACAAAATATAATAAAAAAAGGGAAAACTTCAAGTTGTAATAACACAGAAAGAAAAATTAAGATACAAAAATTGTGTATTAAATATAGCAAAGAAAGTGGTTCCAGCGTAATTTCGTATTTACATAATTCCCCAAGAGAAGACCTTTCAAGAACCTTCTAAAATAATTCTTAGGACAACAAAAGCACATATTCTTGAAGCTTCCAGAATTCCTCCAAATTGGCGACAAATCGCCAAATATTGTCAAGGAGAGCTAAGATATATTTAGCCCATTTCTTCTGTTCTCATTAAGTTATATTCACAACTAAATTCGATTTCGAGATAAATGTTATACACAATAATAAATAAATTACCCATATGAATACATGATTAGAGGACACAAATTCGATATTAAATAGAACATACAATACGGGAAGATAAAATTGCCATACAAGATGCAAAACAGTACTACAAAAATACATAAAAAGCAAATTATAAGCAAACGAACACAAATATGTGTGTGAATTAAAATGATATTTAAACATAGTAATTTATATATATTTATTGCTACTATAGCTTTTTTAAACTTGTTTTTCATTAGCCCAAAAGAGGGTTAGCTCAAAAGGGTTATTAATTTTGTTTCGGCATTTTTTGTCGATTCACTATAAACGACGAATCACTTTTGAAATTGTTGCCACCAAATGTTATCGCGCTTTATTATATGTAAAAAAATTAAATAATGAAGAATCTGCATAAATGTATGTATGTTCTTTGTATTGTGATAAAACAACGGTATCTAGAGCCATCTAAATTTTGAATAACGTAATCCTCCTCAAAATATGGGCATAGAAGCCCAAATTTGGAATTTGCAATTTGCTTTATTATCGATTTCATGTTTTTGATGACACGAATTTTTGAGTAAAAAGTCAACGATTTCAAAGCGAGTTGTGGCAACAGTATGCGATATACAACATTTTTATCTCCACTGCGTGAGACTGTCTACTGGAAATTCTTAAGATATGCTCTTTTTAAATATTTTTAGCCCAAAGTGGCGTTAGCCCAAATGCTCTCGAAACGTGTGTGTAACTCCCTTTTAGGCGTAATACAAAGTCTGAAAAATTTCAAATTTTATTATTTTTATTTATAATTCCATTTTGAAATATCCAGATATTTAATTGATTATTATAGTCTTTTTCTTATCGTTCACGATTTTGATTTCTTCAAACTTTTCTTTTCGTAGGACATTTCTTGCTAATTATGTTTTTTCCAACTCAAAATATATTTACAGAATATATTTACAGGTGGCTCCTCTTGGGCGTAGAAAAAGCCTTCACTTTAACTCAAAATGAAAAACATAAACTAAACTAATACTTGATAATTTAATTAGCCGAAGCTGCAAAGAATCAAGCTTCCAGAGTTGGCTCTTAATTAAGAATCATTCCTCATACTAGCAGGCACGTTCTTAAGTACGGCCGTAAAATAGCAACAACTAATAGCAACAACGTAGCCGAAAGGCAGAACACGCTCTGCTATTGAAGTAACTCAGACCTCAGCTTAAATACTAGTTACAACCTTATTTACATAAAGCGTAATACTGAAATTCATTCTGGCAGAAAAACGTAGGTAGAATTAGAAGGTAAAGAAAAAGTTTGCTTCAGAATAAAATTAACTGTTAGAAAAGTAAAATAAAACCCTACAGCAGAAGTTTTCTTAAAACAATATTCCTTAATGCTTGATTTGAACCCATTTTACTGACATATATATATATCATAAATATTAAAATTATATTTTGGTTCCTCTATGATTTATGACGTTAAATGTTATCTAAAAATGAAAACATACGCAAACCAAACAATTTCTTTGTTCCTGAAATTTGGTATCGTAAATTCTGCAAATGAACTCTGATGGTACATCGGTTAATATATCAAGGTATTTCATTCATTTTAATGCAAAGTTTGTAATGAACACGAAATTCTTTTTGAGATAAATTCTCAGTGGTTCCTCGTCTGGAATCTTTTCCTCGGAATCTGTAATTCCATTAACGGCTTGCATTACTTTATAGCAAAAGCGGAACCAAACTATTTGATTAAAAAATTCTTTTCCCAAGAGAAGAAAATCTTCGAAATTGAGTTTAGATGCTTTTTTTTGGCTGTTATCTCATAACTGTGGAAAATTTTCGTTTACCAAATGACATAAAAATTGGAAAACCGTTTGGCCTGCTTTCAAATTGCTCGTTTAAAAATGAGAAGGAAGTATAGTAAGCATAAAATATATTAAATAATGGATTTAAATTCATGTTCGTGCTGCTCAAAAATGTTTATAAAATACTTCGTTCTTTCAGACGATAATTGATACATGGCGTAGTTGTATAAAATATGGTAGCTAAGAATAAAATGATGAATATATATAATATCTAAAGAGTACCAAATTTAATTTAAATCGAATGAATTACTGCAAGCTTTACTGGTTTAAAATTATTTTTTAATCTTCCAGCGTCTTTTTTATGAGGCTTCTAATGATATAGACACATTTAGAATTTTTGGTGCAAGAAATACGAAAATTAAGTGTAGCACTCGACGGTTTTTTTTGAAAATGTTGAAAAAAAACAAACAAACATTTTTGAAAATGTTTGAAAAAAAAACGACGAATTTTCCAGTTGGACGTGCTACCATTTAACCAGAAGAACATGTACAAGAGAATACGAATATCCCGTGTATTCGTCTCTGTCTAAAGGTGCACTGGAGGGCAGTACGAGACCCAGTCAACTAAATCTGGGTGGTGACGAATTATCATTTACCATATTTCTAATTTGAGAGTCACTGATGAGATACACTGATTACCATAAATTAAGGAAAAATCACAAAAATAGCGATAACTCCCTCAAAAATAAGCCAAACCGTGTAAAATTTTAATATGTTGCCAAGTATGAGTAGCTGAGTAAAACTGCAATATGCAAATTAGCGGCGCTGCACTCGGAATACGTTATCTGCGAGGAGCATAAAAGTCCATGTTTGAAAGCAAGCCCCACATATTTCACTGTGATAGTGACATCAGAAATCTGAGACAAACAATTCGTAACAATGACCTCCAGGCATCATTTGGTTGCAGAACTACGATGGAGAGCCATTGGGAGACTAGAGGCAGGACAAAGTCAAACAGAAGTGGCCAGATGGCTAAATGTGAGTCCTTCTATGGTTCATAGACTTTGGAGGGAATTTCAAACCGATTCGACATCTAGGAGGTCAGCCAAGGACGCCAAATGCTACGACGAGCGCCGATGACCGATATTTCACATTATGTGAACCCAGGAATGGAACCGCTACTCCGAATCTTAATTCCTCTCTTGCTGCAGCCACCAGAAGGTTGGTGTCAACGTCAGTTGTGCGTAGAAGGCTTCACGAAGGTGGTCTGTATGCGAGGCGACCAGCCATTTACGTGCCGTCCATGTCACGCCATAGGAGGAACCGTTTGTAGTGGGCACGACAACTTGTCCACTGGACGCCTGGTCAATGGAGTACTGCCCTCACGCAGTGTCTGTGTTTGGAGTGACATTTCTTTGCGTGGGCGCACAGACCTCCATGTCTTTCCAAGGGAAACCGTGAATGCCCAGGTTTATAGAGATGACATCCTTGATGCTTATGTGCGCCCATATAGTGGGCAAAAGGTGATGCTTTCCTGTTACAGGACGACAACGCAAGACCACACAGGGCTCGCATCGTAGATGATTTATCTTCAACAGGAAACAATTATGCGCATGGAATGGCGAGCTCGATCTCCGGACTTGAATCCTATCGAGCACATTTGGGATGCTTTAGGAGACATCTAGCTGCTCTCAATCCGCCCCCTCAGACCCTTGCCGCGCTTGCAACTGCTTTGCAAGAGCAATGGAACTGATAGACCGCATAATTGAAAGCATAGAACATCGCTGTATGTGCTGTATTCTTCTAGAGGTGATCATATTCCATATTGAAGATACTTTTCCTATAGCAAACTGACACCTTCGATTTGTCCATTTTATACATGTGCTAATTTCTATACTATCATAATTGTCTGTTAATTTCTTTTAATGTTATTTGATACCTTACTATGTGTTGTATATTGTGGGTACGTTTCATAAAATTCTACATGTAACGTTTTCGGTAACCGTGATTTTTGTGATTTTTCCTTAATTTATGATAACCGGTGTACTTAGATTTTCTGGAGAAAAGAATACGAAAAACACACTTTGCCCTTTCCATCATCTGAATCAAATTTTATAAGCTAACTAAACATGTTACCACTTACACCATGATAACAGCGGGGGAACACAGCACTTCCGTGTAAAAATAATTAATGACAAATGAAGCAGCATTAAAAACAATTTACCATTGTTTTCAAAGGAAATTATGTGATAAAGTTTACACTCATTTACAATAATCTACGAACTTTTGATTTTCGGCGTTTTATCACAAAGTGTTGGAAAAGTCAAATTCTAACGTTTGCTTATTTAGTCTGAAATTTTTAGAACTGAATCTAGATGTTTAAAGGATGTAAATCATGTTTTAATAAGTAGTCAAACATCTGTAATAATGATTTTTCAACTTCGTTTGCTCATAATATTACGTATCAAAATATTACAGTGCCCCGTTAGCATTTGAAAAGAGATGGATTTTGACTTAGAATCGAATTTAAAAACTTCTCTCCTCGGCAACAAGTGCTTTGCCATTGAGCTACCAAATATGATGAGTTTGCCATTGAGCTACCAAATATGATAAGTTTGCCATTGAGTTACCAAATATGATGAGTTTGCCATTGAGCTACCAAATATGATGAGTTTGCCATTGAGCTACCAAATATGATGAGTTTGCCATTGAGCTACCAAATATGATGAGTTTGCCATTGAGCTACCAAATATGATGAGTTTGCCATTGAGCTACCAAATATGATGAGAAGTTTCAAATATTTGTACTTAAAATAATGAATAGTATCCACGTGATTTACACTTTCGGTTTGATTTATGTATTTAATTATGCAAAGGCACATTAGGGCCATCTGCTTAAGGGAGGGAGGCCTTCGAGGGGGACTTTCTAAGGGAAACTGGCTTTATACATATTACATATGGGGAAAACCATGAAAACGCCTTTGCAGCTAGTCCGTCCGTTCAACAGATCGAGCTACCAGTGTTTAGCGGCTCTGCTACTCAGCCGCTGGTTTGTATTTACACTTTCCAATAATGTTTATTTTAAGGATAGTCGAAATTACACGTTCCAATAATGCTTAGTTTTTTTATGACAGTTAGATGAGTGATTTTTTCCTGAGCACTAAAAGAAAACGAATTTAATCGAATTTGTCATCAATACCTTGAATTTTAAGTTAAAGTAAAGGAAAAGAAAGATGGATATCGAACGATATATATATCAGATTTTATGCGCAAAATAAACAAGGTTTTTGAATAATATCAGTTTTGTATCACTCCATATCTTTGTAGAAACAATGAATGAATCGCCAGATCGGGGGGAGGGAATGAAAGATCTTATGCGCAAAACGACAGAAGATTTGCAAAGCGTTTGACTATTAAGAAAAAAATCGGATGATTTAGATTATGGTAAAATTGTATCTGCCTAAAAGAAGCTATAACTTTGTGGCTGCGAGATTTCCCCTGCAGGGATTTGACCTAAGGTTGAACTACTAGTGTTCAGTTATTTTGCCTCTCGACCTTTGGTGGGCTCTTTATGGAGAAAAACGTGATTGCAATCAAGATGCGGAATATATTTACTTTATAATCATTTAACTGTTTCTAAGCCTCATATGAAAATCTTCTTCGGTACTTACGTATTAAAGTAACCACCTTAGTAGAACCCACTGAATTTTCAGAATGTGCCAAACGCCAAGCCGTAATCATTCTTCCGGCAACCATGCTCATAATAAACCTTCAGTCAAGTAATGCCGCCATTTTCATACGTGTTCTTTTTTGATGTATTCCAAATTCCAACGGTTTTTTTTAAAACAAAAACCGTGATATTATTTTGCCTTAAGCTTAGTTTTAAAATTTGACCTTCTGGAATTTGCCAGCAATGAAAGAAACTGCGGTAAATTTTCTGCAAGAATACAGAATTTGGCCTAAAATTTAAAGGGAATAACGAAGAAACGCGTTTCCTTGATAGCCACTGTTGACGAGAATAGCGCGAAGCCGAGTCATCTCAATTCTCTGACCATTTTTAAGTGAAAACAAATCGCTCTATACTTCAGAAGAAAAACAGTTCAAGAAAAATTCGATTTGAAAGGAAGATTTGAAGAAGAATGTGTTTTATTTTTTAATGTAACATTTAATCTTTATTGAATAATTCAAATTTGCATTTATAATTGATAAAGTATGTTATCTTTTCATACGTTGATAATGTTTACCGACTTACGATAAATACAGAGTTTGAGAATCTTTTTAAAAAAAGCGCGAAAACCACAAAGTTGCACTCGATAACTAACTTTTACATTTTCTCCTGTAAAAAATCGCCAAATTGCGTGAAAGGGGTCGCGATAATACTTAAGTATCTCTTCTTCGTTATAGAAATTAAAAAATGCTGCTAGCATTCTAACAATAAAGGCTGGTGAGTACTTAAGTATTATGACAACCACCTTTGTAGAAGTCGCCAAACTCTACCCTATGCATAATAGCATTTCTTTAGGTAACCATATTCATTATAAGTTGCAATCCGGAAGTTTACTGAATTTTCTTTTTCTTCTGTAAAAAAAGCCAAACTGCGCGACGGTGGTTGCACTAATACGTAAGTAATGATAAGTATTTGAATTTTAAGACATACTAATTTGAAAAGCAAAATCATAGAGATCATAAGGTATTTTATTTTGGAGCAGCAGACGTGAAAGATGTGCAATGCTTTTGCCGGAATTCGAACTCCCTATTGCTAGCTGGACATGCTTCCAACTACACCACGAAGGCACTCAGTGAGGAAGGAAAAAATAACTTTACAAAATTTGTTTGTTTACTTGTTTGGATATTGTTCGGAGAACAGCCTTGGTTGCGCCAACTTGGCTTCTTAAAGGGTATGGGCGACATTTCATCATGCCAACGGAAGTAAATACTACAGATAATCAAATACTACAGAATAAATACTACAATAATAAATCCTACAGTAATAAATACTAATTACTATACTACAATAATAAATCCTACAGTAATAAATACTAATTACTATACTACAATAATAAATACTAATTACTATACTACAATAATAAATACTAATAATAAATACTACAAATAATAATACTACAATAATCCCTTAGCAAGGGAAAAGTATTACGGCTGTCTACTAGAGGAAGTACGTCATCGAATGACAACTATTGCCTGCCATACCACAATAAGCTGTTTCTCCCTTTAATTACTATACTACAATAATAAATACTACAGATAATAAGTAATACTACAGATAATCCCTTAGCAAGGGAAAAGTATTACGGCTGTCTACCTAGAGGAAGTACGTCATCGAATGACAACCATTCCCTGCCATACAGCAATCAGCCGTTTCTCCCTTTTTGGCGTCAAGGCTGTTCTCCGAACGATATCCACTTGTTTTATTAGTAATAAGTTTTAAAAGTTATTCTTGCCATTTAATTAAATTTCTTAATTAAAAGAAATTGGTAGTTCTTTGTTATAGCGGCTTCCAACTTTTGGCGATTTCAGATTTGCGCCGAGATCTCAGCTTATAATTTCGCAAGCTCCTGAAGCGCGAATGCAAAAATAAACCACACAATATATAATAATAACAGTAATACTCATACGTCGTTTCTTAAGAATATTTTTAAGAATCTTTAGCCTTACTTTTATTATTATTATTATTATTTTATGGCATGTAATTGTTCCAGTCAACTGCGGCACTTTCACACATATTAAGTTGTTTGTCACACCATTCCGTGGACATCAGCTACTTTACCCAAACATACATAAATCTAACAGCAGTGGCGAACGATATTCTGGAACGGCTGAACCAGGAGACCGTTCTTCGTTTTGCAATTTTTAACACTGTATCTCCAAATGCTTTCGTAGTTAAAACATAAAGTTTCATGTTATGGTCATTTTCGAATACTCGTTGGTCAGGTAAAAGATTTCTTTCTTAAAAAATTAATAAAATGATATGGCATCCACCTCCTTTCTTGGTAAATTATCGAATGTTAGCGTCATAAGCCCGCACACAAACAAAAAAAGCAGTGAATACATTTTAAATAAACAATGCGAATTCGAAAACTTCATCAAAAATGAATAATTTAAGAATATGCGGAGAGACCAAAAATGTAACACGGCGCTAATATATGATTATGTGACCAGGTATAAAAGCACACAGCCGGTGTTAATATACGATCATGTGGCGAGGTATAAAACCACGTAACCAGATATTGGCGATTCAGTCTTGGCGGCCGCTTATACCTAAAAAGTGCCAAAAATTTGTATACTAAAGGGTACTGTTCCGTTAAAGCGGTGTCAGTTAAAAATGAAGAAAAAATGAGAAGAAAACAATGCTACAGCAACACGCCAAATTTCGTGGCTCGAGGTTTCAAGTTTTCGTTTGAAATATCATCACACGTTACTTCTTTTTGCCTTATTTCGCCATTTTTTTAGTACGATGGAGTACATAATTTGGGAATTACCTAATGGCGAAGAGGCTGCTATAAAGATTCCTTCAGGCCAAAGGAATAATTCATAGCGATCTACTTCTCAAAATCATCCGATGAAGTTAACTTTTGACACAGACAAAGCTCCTATATGGCGTTGTTACATACGTTCTTGCTGTGGAAAAAAAAGGATTGAGATCAAAATATGGTTTGAAGGCTTGCATCTTTCTTTCTTCAGCGCCTTTCGTTTTATCTATCTGTGGTTTCAGGAATTGAAGTCGATTGAATTTTGCCAACTTCAGTTAGAAATCAGCCATAATACGACAGTAGATTGGAATAACTACTTGAGAAAGGTATGTTCAAATATTTTCATGTCTCGTAAAAGAAATAAAATCGGTAGAGCCAACAAATTCATAGAAATAGAGGAAAGTTTAAAAAAAAAATTAGATATGTTCTTCCGAACAATGGGTATTCGGGGGGAGAGTTATGCCGGGAAAGCAAAGAATGTTTCTGGTCGCCGTTCCGGATCGTTGTGCTACAACATTGATGACTACCATCCAAGAAAACATCGCGGATGGCAGCATAATATTTTTATACTGCTAGAAAGAGTATAAGAAAGAGGAATTTAGAAATGCTGAATTTTTATTCTGTGAATCACAGTTATAATTTTGTAGGCCTCGAAACCGGATGCCGTACCCAAACTATAGAGCGATTGTGAGGCAGTAGTAAATGAAGAAATAAATTACAGCGGGGCACTGCTTGCCACTGTTTTGAGTTAATTTAATAGAATTTATGTGGAACGGTTATATTCAAAAACTGAAATTATTTCTATAATATTGAATGATATTTGCAATTTTATGCCACCTGTTCCGATTAAATTTCGTTTTGTTTTGTTATTTATGTGTAGAATACTCTAGATTAAAAAATTAAAAAGAAAAATTTACTTTCTTTAAGAATTACGAAATTAAAAAAAATTACTTTTGACAGAAGTAATTTTTTTAGTTTTTGAACTCTATTATTATTTTCTATTTTTATACTTGGCAAAAATCGGTGGCCAAAAAAAAAAAAGAAGCGCATTTTTAACTGACGCCGCTTTAACGGAATAGTACCTACGAAAGACAAGGTATTACCAAACAGAAATTAAATAAGACATTTTTTCGAGGGGTTTAAGAGCAATGAGCTAAATCTATTTTTCACTTCAGTTATCATTAATTACATTAGTTCCTTAGATTAAGGGTAGCAGCTCAAATTGAGAGAACGACTTTCAGAAATACCATCACAAGCCTTCCTGAAAAAATATGAATTTTAATTTAAATATTGGATATCTTGATGCTATATTTTGATAAGGTAGAGCGAAAAATCAATTTGATTATTTAATTCCATTTGAATAAACACGCACATTTTTAAATAACAAAAAATGTTTTCTCCGTTAGCCTATAAAGCCCTTTAAAGCATAGTGATGATGTAAAATTCTCGAGAGACAAGTTTAAAAAGTACTTTAAAAGCTCGCTGAGTTAGAAAATTAAGCAAATCCTTTAAATGACGTTTAGCTAAAGTAATGCCCTAAATTTCCCGCTGTCTCTTTTTTTAATTTTTTTTAAAGCGAAATGAGTTTCAAAAATTAAAGCCTTAAGGATGCTTTGCCCAAGATAGCCGCGGGGAAGCTCACTCATTTTAAGGTTATGTTAATGAGATACTAAATAAAAATTTTGCTTTTAAAAAGAATTCGACCGGAAGGTGTACATTAGAAAGCGGCTGGAAAGAAACTGGAGTTTTCGGCTCGCTTCAGCTAACTTGTGTTAGTATTCACTGAGCGAGGAATGCCTCACCTTTTTAAGTTTGCCAAAGTGTATCGCTGGAGAACTTAATGCTTTAAAAATAATTTCGTAACATTTTCAGTAAAAATGAAGCTAAAACCACAGACAGTATACATAATGACATCTCAAGTTACTCGCTCAAGTAAATGATCTTCACATGAACTTTCACAAGAAATGTTAATTAAGTTCATTGAAGTTATTTTGAAAAAAAAAAAACAGGTTTCCAGGTTTTTGTGTTTTGTAACTGTCTAACTCTATTCTTACAATTTTATTCTTCTATTATTACATTTTTATAACATGTAGTTGCGAATATTTATTACATCTTCATAGCATACAGTTGCAAAAAATAGGAGAAATTACAATCCCCTTCTCCTCTAAAAACATTACTTCTTCTAGCAGTAACAAAATTGTGGAATAATATTGAGTAATAACAAAAGTGGAAAAGACATAAAAAAGTAAATATCAGGTTGTGGAGTTTTACTTATTTAATTCAATCTTAAAACCCCCAAAACACTAAAAAGCGAATAATCACTTAAGTGTATGAATAAACACGTAAGACTTACGAAGGCTGAACTACCCTTTATTTTTTAGAATAATTACAATCAGTTCCTAACTTGGAACTTACACAAAGCCTCCACTTGGGCTTGGACTTAAATAATTATGAAATTAAACTAAACTAAGCTTAACTAAAGCTATCTGAAAGATACAGCCGTAGCTATCAGGATTCTAAGTAGTTGTCCCCTAAGTATTAATTAAATCGGCGAAGCCAAGCAAGGGTCTAAAGTATGGCCCTGCGTAGTATCTAAGAGAGAACGTAGCCAAAAGACAAACGCGCGATAGTCAGGAAAATCAGACTCTCTCTCCCAAACTCGATGAAACATCGATTTAAATAGTACTCTTTCTCATTTGCATTCACTAAGTTTCTGAAATTACATTCTGGTAGGAAATTGTAAGCTGAGATTAGAATTTGGTAGGATAGGTGCATAACTTAAAATAACTGGTAATAAAATTAGGATAAACCTTATATTTTTGCAAATTAAAATCAAAATTTGGTTTGGTTTAGTTGATTATGACAAAGCACACTATCTAGGGCTATGTGCCTAAGGGCAGGGATGCCCTCGTGGAGGACTTTCTAAGGCGAACTGGCCGATATACACGTTACACATGCAGAAAACCGCGAAAACGCCCATGCATCCAACCCATTTACCTGGAACCGAACCTACGTAGAATATACCAGCGTTGAGCAATTTTACCGCTGGTGGGCAAACTTAAATTTTAAATATAAGTGTACAACCTTGAAGCAACATACTAATAATATAGATCTAATGTAAATGTTAAAATACAGTACTTAAATTGCAGTCGTGTCTTGGTATACGTCATTTATCCGTTTCAGATATTTGGAACTAAATTGGATATATGCCGACGAACTGATAGAGCTTTTAAAATAAGAAATAGAGGGAAATAATAAATTTGTTCTTATAAAAATTCTTTTGGTATTATTGTAAGACTTAATATATAATAAAATAGACTTCATATACTATAGAATATAAATGCAGTAGATGAAATAGCACATGAATGAAAATTTACCAAATTTATTTACCTCTTTTCTTCTGTCTGGTCTCTACTCGGACGCTGTCGAGGGTCACCAAGTTTCACCTTTATTAACCCTTAAAACCCCGAAGTCTTTGCTAACCTGTATGATTAAAATACCGAAACGCCCGCTCGCGTCCATTACCCGTCTAGTTCGTTTTCTTCCCTTCCCCGTCCATTAACACACAAAGAGGTGTGAAGATTTCAAATGACATCATTTCTCCTTCCCAACAAAGAAGCTTTCCCTTTGAAGACAAGCTGTCTACAATAAACTGATACAATGCGTTTTGGAAATCTGCATCTGCTACTGCATACCTTAGAGAGAGGGAAGAAAACAACATAGCAATCTCGGTCGTTTCGGGCGTTTATGGTCGTTTTAATGAAAGGCTGTATCGGACGTTTTGGCCTTCAATGAGTTAAAAATCTGTCCAACGAACTTTGTTTCTACTTACTTTCTGCCCTGGGTGTTTCCGGAAATGTGACATTGTTTGGTCATTCTAGATAATGTTGTTATGGCTTGTTTGAGCTTTGCCGAGATGATACTTCTCTGCGAAGTTTCCGATACCCATTTATTTGGTAAAGATTTGGCATTTGCTCTGTATTTACTGTTGTATTTTTGTGCAAAATTGGTAGTAGAATTGTCTCGAAAGAGGTAAATAGGGGTAGTGTGAGCAGTCGTGACTCATAGAACCCTAGTCATATTCCAAAGAATTGTCGTATACCAAACAAACATTTCTGCTCCCGTACAGGACATCACACTAATTTGGATTTATTTTAAACAGGACATATTCCGTCGTACCACTGTACATACTCACAAAAAATATCGAATAGACTTTGATCTTCAACGATTACGTAAATAAATAAACATACCAATAACAATTATTAACTTAAAAATAAATCAGTAGAATAACAAATGAATAAAAGAGCTGAAGGTGATAGTAGTTTCCAACGGTTGGGAATTGCGCTACTGGAATAACGCTTCTAGTTTTAATAAATGAAAATGTTTTTGAGTAGTAGTTTTTGTAGTTCAACAGCAACATAAGGGGATTATGAAAATGTCGTCAGTTTTTCATTACATGAATTAGCATATTTTATGAAAACATAAGATATAAGTTAAAATATAGAAGGAAATATTGGTTCTTACGTATTATTCCTTCGACCGTGAAACTGTCGCTATTCAGGGCGATTTAGCTTTCGTTATGGTTGAGCTTGACATATCAACAGATTCATAACATCTGAGCTTTCGACTGATTCTAAATGACGCAGATGTAACCAAAACTGATTACCGATAACCTAACTTTGCTTTTTATGGTTTGGTTTAGTTGATCATGGCAAAGCACCCTCAGGCTCTCTGACTAAAGGGAGATACCACCAGCGGCCGAGCGGTAAAGTCGCTGAACACTAGTAGTTCGGTCCTTGTTTCGAATCCTTTAAACAGATTGGCTACATGGGCATTTTCGTGGTTTCCCCATATGTAACTTGTATGCGAGCCAGTTTCCCTTAGAAAGTTCTCCACGAAATCATCCCTCCCCTAAGGCAGAGAGCCTTTGAGGCTTTGCCGTAATTACACAAAACAAACTAAACCAAGCCTAAGGGAAGAGATGCCTTCGCGGAGGACTTTCTAAGCGAAGTGGCTCGTACACATTACACATGGGAAAGACAACGAAAACACCCATACACCCAGGCGTTCGCCTAGAATCAAACTTAGGTACGGACTACCAGTGTTCAGTGACTTTGCCGTTCGGCCGCTGATGGGCCTCTTTTGTTTTTATGAACAGGAATATATTGTGTTATTGCGTACCGATGTTCGATGAAGTTCTTAGTTTTTTTTTTTTCAATTTTGGAAAAAAAAAGTGTATTAATATTTCAGACTTCTACAGAACAATAAGCAGTGGATTCATGTGAACCTAGAATAAAGAAATGTTCACATTGATGGACATTGTAAAGTCAGCTGAATATGGTCGATAAAACAGTAATACAAGTATTATGGAATAATTGGCCTATAGAAAGTATCTACTCATAGCGTTTTAAGTTTGGGTTCGCTTTATTTGATTATGACAAAGCTCTTGAGGACTGACTATCTGTCTAAGGGGAGTGATGCCTTCGTGGAGAACTTTCTAAAGGAAATTGGCTCGTATACATGTTACACATGAGAGAACTGCGAAAACGCCTATGCAATTAGGGCGTTCGCCGAGATTGGGCATAACCTGAACACCCTCAATGTGCGACCTCGTCAGCAGCAGAAATCTCAAATATCTTAAATATCTTCCCAAGCATAGCTAATATTTCTTAATATCTCTTTTGAAATTACTGCTGGCAGCTTGGGCTAGTAAGACGGTAGGTCTTTTTAATGCAAAGGCATTTGATTACACATGATTGGCCCCACACGACGGCAGGTAGACGGTGCAAACTAAAATAGACTTCCGGTATAGATTAATATCCTACTTTTAAAACTATACGGAAACTGCTTGGTCTAAGGGAGTGTAATGACGAACCTTGGAGCACGATACAATTTAATTAAAAAAACTAAATATTAGTAAGTTTTATTATTCTTACTAGCCGCTGCGCGGCCGGCCTTCGTCTGGCTTTTAAGTGTACCAGAAAAATGCCTAAAGAGAGCACCAAACATTAAATTTGAAAACTGCACAGAAGTTTACTCTGCAGAACAATTTTATGGAAAAAGAAACAAACAACAACGGAAAAAAAATTCAGTTAAAAATGCATTACATATAAAAAGCATACAACGAAATAAGCAACATCCCTTAATATAAATATTTATTATCCTAATAAATAAATTAACCAACTTCCCTTTGCAAAATCTTAAGAACTCAAAAGGTATAAACAGATTAAGAACTTAAACAGATTAAAAAATATCAGGCAAAACGTTTTTATAATTAAAATTATATATAATTAAAACATAATATTACAATGAAATAAGCAATATCCCTCGATACAAATGTTAATTATCCTAATAAAGTAATTAAACAATTTACCGTTACAAAAAGAAACATCTTTTTAATTTCTTAAACTTTTCAGTCTCTTAAAAAGAGTAACATAAGAAATACGATGAAAAATTGTTGCCAAACCGAAATTTTTAAAAGAATGAAACTATTCAAAATGATGCAATTTCGTCAAAAATCTATCAGAAGTAAGAAAGGAAAATTGTTGCCAAAACTACATATTAAAATATCTGAGATGTGAGAAGTGTATTCAGAAGCTTCATTTAAAAAATTAAAAAAAAATACAAAATATTATTATTATTCCAAACTTCTTTTTTTAAAAGGAGTCGAAAGGATTAAAGTTTAATGTGTCCAAAAATCAAAGGAAAATAAACGGCACATTTTCTAAAATAAGTTTTTTTCAAAAAAATTCCGCCGAAAAGGTGATAAGCTCACCTTGCTAAATAAATTCGTCTTTAATCGATTTATTGAAATACGAAATTTATTTTAAGTTCGTAAAATAGCTAAGTGTCTACGCTTCACGACGATGTAAAAATGAAATGTATAGAGTGAAATCTCGCTTTATGTCTCAAAGCCCATTATGTTTCAAAATGACGCGATTTGGTCACAAAACATAAAATAAAAAAATTCTAATTCGAATTTCGAAAAAATCGCTTCGAGGTGCACTGGCTCTTGTGTAGATACACCTATGTACCAAATTTCGTGGCCCTGGGTCTATTAGTTTACTTGCAACACGAACGAAAGACACACACACACACGCACGCACACGCACACGCGCACACGCACAAACACACACACAGACTCTTTGTTTTATTATATGTAGAGATTATTGACGTGTCTCGTCCTGACACACTATATGGAAGGGAAAGATGCCTTTGTGGAGGACTTTTTAAGGGAAGCTGTTTCGTATTAACACGTTACTTACATGGAAAACCAGGAAAACGTCCATGCAACCAGCGCGTTCGTGGGATTCGAACCTCGGAATGAACTACCAGTGTTCAGGGACCTTTACCGCTAGGCCGCTGGTGGGCTCTAATAATCTGGCTACCTCTTAACAGCGGAAATAATCAATCCATCGTAGGCCACTCATTATTCTTTCTTATTTTCTGGACAGAATACGCGTTTCTTAGGGAATCAGAAAGAGTCGAAAGACATCTTAGCTTTAACTATTAATCAGAGTTAAAATAATTAAAATGAAACCTTGCAAGTTTGTCGCAAATATTTCCCAAAATCATATCCTACTTTCTAATGGCTAAAAGCAATGAATTTAATACCTTTCCAGTGGAGTTGGTGGTTTGCGGATAAAGATTTCAATAATCTCAACACACCTTCGCGTGCATAATAGCCATATACCTGCCGACATAAATTTCATAAGTCTGTAAATGAATGAAAGTAAAACCCGATTAAGTCAAAACGGACATTCAGTTATAGCGGAAACTCATTCTATTCCAGAGGTTATTAAAATATGTCTCCACCCCCAGTCTTCCCATCGCAGTGTCTCATTTACTTTTACCAGAAAGACGATAGCTCGGCAGAAATTGCTTCGTAAGCTCTTTTCCACCTGGTAGTTCTCCCTTTTTCTCCTTCCTTCTTCTACATCTTTCTCTGGCAAGAAACATGCTTGGGGGCATTCGTTTCCGTCCGTAAAGGTGTGGTTAAATTATTCCAAGCGAGCAGCGAATAATTAAGATGGATTCTTGTTCATGGGGAGAATTCCTTCGGGACCCTGGATGCGTGAATTTCGACGGTTGAGATTTTAATGTTTCTGAAAATTTTATGAACTTCAGTGTTAATCGCTGCAGATCCAGAAGGTGATTTTGTACATCTCGCACAAAAAAAAAAAAAAAAAAAAAAAAAAAAAAAAAAAAAAAAAA
>KK117945.1:136049-210405 GCA_000611955.2 Stegodyphus mimosarum | reverse complement strand
AAAAAAAAACAAAAAAAAAAAAAAAAAAAAAAAAAAAGCAGTAAATTGAAAAGTGAAACGACGCAAAATGCGAAAACGAAAGTAATATTCCTTCGAGATTCAAATCCCTATGGACTAAAAAACTGAAATACTTCAGATTTTAAATTACGTCCAAAGGGGCGTTTTTTAACGTTTTGTGTGTTACCTTTATTTATTAAATATCACGTTCTTCGCACTTAAACCATAAAATTCAGTTCAACAGCAGTATCACAAAATAATTTTAAAATGAGTCTATCTTTAGAATTTCCGATACACAGATCCGCGCGCTGGAGATAAAAAGGTTTTTTTCCCCCGTAGAGTTTTGCCATGGCTCGCTTTTAAATCGTTTGAATTTGTTCATCCAAAATTCATTAAAGTTTTACAAAATATGAAATAGATAATAAAACAAATTTCAAATTCGGGCTTCCAGATGCCCATATTCGCTTGGAAACATACGTTATTCCAAATGGATGGCTCTAGATACCATTGTTTTATCACAATACGAGAAACATACATACATTTATAAAGATTCTTCATTTTTTAATGTGTTTAAATGTAATACAGAGCTGCAATATTTGGTGGCAACAATTTGAAAAAGGAAACAACGCTTTTAGTGAATTGAAGCAAAATGCCAAAACGAAATGAATAGTCCTTCTGGGAAAATTGCCCCTTCGGACTAAAAAAATGGCACAGTCATATATCTCTCATTCTACTGGGCTGATGGACGAAGCTCAACTTGCGCTTTTCATGTCTCGAAAACGCGACTTAGGATATGTATTAAATTTATATACTGCATTTATCTAAAATAGGTATTTTGACACAAAATCTGACTTTTTCTGCAATAACATGCGAATTTTTTTCCATATTCGATTCTGCGATTCAAATTATGCTTAAATATTACATTTTGTAATTTTTGGTGAGAAATTTATGGAGAAATTTAAAAATTTATTTTGGCGCATTTTCTTAAGTTGCGTCAAGTATAATTCATTTAGCGAACTTCTTAATTTATAGTAACCGATTTCTCTTTCCTTTTTTTTAATTGTCCATGAGCGGGAAAAAAAATTCACAGATTGCGTAAACCACATTTCATTATTATTGCGTATAATAAATACGCCGATTTCAAAACGCGCCGATATGTAAATTCACGTATATCTTAGGAAAAGTTTCAACATAAAACTCTAATTTTTTGCAGGTATTCATAGAAATACATCTACTTTGAGCGAACGGCAAAAATTTTATATGTTATAATTCAAAATGTTTGCCGAAAAATTTATAAAAATTATTTAAAAATACAAATTTTAAAATAAATCATAAAAAATGGACGCATTATATTTGGAGTGAACCTAAATTTCGAAATGCGAAAGGAAGAATCAAATAAATTTAATAAAAAAAGAGATATTAATATATATATATATATATATACCAAATTCAATTAACATGGAGGAGCTAAAATTTTGAGAGCTACTCGTGCGATTTTTACGGAACTTGGCACTTTGGCATAATTTGAGTCGCAGAATCGAAATATGGAAAAAAAGTGGTACGTTACTTCAGAAAAAGTCTGATTTTGTATCAAAACACCTATGCTAGAATAATGCTATGCATAAATCTGATATATATCCTAAGTCGCGCTTTCGAGACATGGAAAACGCAAGTTAAATTTTGATAAACTGTCCAGTAGAACGGGAAATATAGAACTGTGAACATGCTTAGCTAAGTGATGTGACTCGGTGGTTGTTCTCTTCACTTTGTTCGATATTATTTATAGATGGACAAGTTACAGTCATGTGTGGTATTGGAGAAAGAAGTTATAAGGTTTTTCTCCCACCTTCTTCGCATGCCTTTATTGCGTAGTGGTCAGCGCGTTCGATGCGTAACCGAGAGGTTTGTGGTTCGATTCCCGGCGAAGGCGTTGCTCATTTTTCATCTCTCCTGTTTTCAAAAACCACCTAATGTCTAATACAAGTGGCGCCCGAGCTAAACAAGGTGGTGGATAATGGTTCTCCACCACCGGGATTTGGCGATTGGGTCCGCTGATCCCCAGTCGCCCTTTAAAAGGGAGATTATATAAGGTATTTCTCCCACTTTCTTCGCATGTCTTCGTGGTGTAGTGGTTAGCACGCTCGACGTGTAACCGAGAGGTCCGTGGTTCTATTCCCGGCGAAGGCGTTGCTCATTTTTCATGTCTTCTGCTTAACCTAATGTGTCTACAAAGTTTACTCCTTCGAGGTTAGTATTTTAGATAAGCCCTGTCTAAAATACTAAATAAAAAAAAAGCCTGGCTAGCTTTGAAAACCTGATTTTGAACTTAGGATACTTTTCCCATCTGAACAGGTGACCGTACCGTTCAATAAAGAAACTTAATATCAGCTTCGAATAATTGTCAAATCGCGAGGTCCCGCGAGTCAAAATATGAAATTCGAAAAAAAAGAAATTGTAAAACTCTTCAGTAATTGACTAACGTTTATTAACTAAAAAATATATAAATGCATTTAATTATATTTGAAAATTAATCAGAAGCTTCGTGTGTGGACTTCTCATATTTTAAATACTCGTAAGTGAATATGCATATCACTTCGTGAATTGAATATGCATATTACAAGATTTAAAGAATAAATAAATGCATTGGTATTAGAACTCAGTATGCGATCATCATATGTCAAAGAAGGCGACATGCAAGGCTTTGCAGAACTGTTTTCTAATACGAAATGATCGGGATTTAGACAGCAATATTAAAAATTACATAACAGAACACCTCTTTCAATTGAAGAAAGCTATAACAGAATATTTCATAGAAGCAAAAATTAAGCATGACTGGATAAAAAAAAATTAATTCAATTTCCACTGTCAGTCAGAAGGTTTGCCAATGAAGGAAAGCGAACATAGTACTGATATATATTCATATCCATAAATTAAGGATGATGCCAGCTCCAGCAAAAAGAGTTTCAGAATTAAAACAAACGTGACTTATCCATAAAGCCCATTTATTAAACAAAAGATAAGGAACAAAAATGATGTGTACCTACACTCACTTCCAAAAGTTAAGCACGAGGATGCAAAATGCAAAACAATCAACAAATACTGTTCTGATTGCACAAAATTCGACAGAAACGTAGCATATATATTTATGCATAAAACAAAATCAATAATTATATACAGAAATGAAAACAATATTAAATTTTTGTAACTTATCAGATAATGACATACTGGAGACTTAAGCAGAATTATGTATAAATTGAAAATAAACAGCATAAAATGAAAAAAAGGACATTAATAGGGTATGTGATCCCCCCTCATTTGTATACAAAGTTTACACCTTGTGACCATGCTTTTAATTAGGTGGTCAACCACCGCAGAATTCAACAATCGCCATTCTTCTTGTAGAGCACTTTCCAGCTTAATAAGAGTGGCTGGAGGTGGGAAACGTGAAGATACAGCACGGAGGTCGGTGCGGTATCCTAAAGAAATCATTGTCCACACCCTAATGCTTCCGCTTCGGAATGCGTGATGTTCGGTGATGGTTTGGGACTGATTGCGTGTTCGTTGTTCACGCCATATCCTTATACGCTTGTCATTCGGCTCCAGAACAAATCTTGACTCATCAGTAAACATGACTTTGCCCGAGTCAGTCACATTCCAATTGACATGTTCCCGGCAACACTGTAATCGTGCCCCTCTTGATTGGACGGATAGAGGAACACAAACTCGAGGTACTCGGGCGTACAGTCCACTCATATGTAATCTTCGGCGTACAGTAGCTGCAGATATCGCCTTACTAATGGACGCTGTAACCACAGGTGTCGCACGTGTGGAGGTTGCTCTGCGATTTCGCTTGGCTACAATAGCAATATATCGATCTTCCGCGGGGGTTGTAACTCTTGGGCGACCGGCTACGGGCCTTCGGACAACTGTCTGTTTGGTTTGGGATTGTTTCCATAAACGTGATATTACAGAATGATGAACGCCGAAGAAAAGAGCAACATCTGTGATCGACTGTCCTGCTTCCATGCGCCCCACAGCACGCCAGCGCTCAGAATCTTCCATTCGTGTTCTGGAAGTCATAGAAACAGGTATGTCTTGAAAACAAATTGTACGAAAGTTTCAAATACCTTCTATCAGCACTTACAATCAACTTCTGTAACTCTTCATAAAGCTGGCTTCTTATAAGACTGCCTTTTTGCATATTTCTTGACATGAAAGCGCGATTGGTTGTTTCCTAACATATTTGCATACTTCCATCTACCTCTGCAGCGAATTGCATCCTCTTGAATTCTGATTGGCTTCCGGCAATTATCATTTTCCTCTCTGTGCTTAACTTTTTTATGTGAGTGTATAATACCATTCATAAAAACTACGATTTTTGCTCCAGGGAACAATTACAAAAAATATTTCCCTTACGAAAATTTAGCATTAAATGGGTGGTATGATTGTTAATACATTGTATGCCTCCCAGACGATGAAATACAGTCCGTGCAATGCCTAAGCATGTTGAAAAACAAATTATCGAGTTGATCGTGGGGAAGATTACTCCACTCAGCAAGCAATACTCTCCGAAGTTCCGGTGCACATGTAGTAGGAGCTTGACGAGCTGCAATTCGCCTGCGAAGCATGTCTCACACTTGCCGTATCGGATTGAAGGGAGGTGAGAATGCTGGCCATTCCATACGGGTGATATCCTCAGATTGAAGGCATTTCTTTACAGTGTTTGCACTGTGAGGACGGGCTTTGTCGCCCATAAACACAAATTTTGTGCCCATAGTATCCCTAAACAAACTTACATGTTGTTCCAGAATGATGTCCTGATAAATCTGGCCTGTTATGTTTCCGATCTGAATATGCAGATCTGTTCTGGAGTTCAGTATAATTGCACTCCAAACGAGCAAAATGCATCACGTAGCGGTGTTGTCCAATGATGCTGTCTTGGTGGTACCGGGTACCTGGAGCTCTCCATATGAAAGTCCGACGTAAATCAGACTGCAAGCTAAACCTGGACCCGTCGGAAAACATCACACAAGCCCACTGTTGCGGTGTCCACAATGCATGTTCTCTACGCCAGGGTAATCGCAGGCGACAGTGAGTTGCAGTAAGTGGAACGCATCTGACAGGTTTACGAGCATATAGACCAATCTGCCCTAAGCGTCTGTACACGGTCTGCCTTGAAATTGTCGTACCAGTGGCTGAAGAGAGCTGACGAGACAGGTCTGAGGCTGCGCTCCGCCTGTTTCTTTTGGCAGTAACTGCCAAATACTGGTCCGCATTTGGCGTTATAACTCTGAGGCGACCTGTGCTGTAATGTCTACTCACATTACTATCATCTTGGAATTGATGCCAAAGCCTGGAGATAACACTCTGGGCTATTCCAAGTTCGTCTGATACTTATCACATTCCAGACGGCCGATAGTTCTACCACGTAAAAAATCATCCAAATGCGTCCTTTGTGTCATAGCTATTCGGTTACGACACTGAGCGGTTTGCAGAATACTTGTGAACGATTTTATTTCTTTGCTACCATTCCTTATTATGTAAGCTTCTCTTACATTCTCGTCATTGTGACGTACTATCGGTGTCATCTGATGGCTTCCTGTAATTTGCATATTATTCTTGAAGATGAGTGCGATAATTCTACAGGTGAAATTTTTAGTTTAGAGTTCGATTTCCATGTGATTCTGAATTATCCTTAATTTATGGACATGAGTATATTAACATATTTGACTTATAATCTAAGTTTACGCAAGAACTGCTCCTAAATTTTTGGTTGCAGATTCATGTAGAATACGTGGAAAGTCACACAGCTATGTAAACATTTTAATGTCATTTGGAACAACGTATTTAATTGAAAAATGTTTCTCAACACACGTGGCAACAAAAACAAAATGTGAAAACAAACTAAACGCAGAATTTAAAATGCGATTGCAGATAAATCAATAAAAATCAAACTTCGACAGTTTGTGTAGATAAAAGTGCAAGAACACCCCTTTCACTAAATATAATGCAAAGACAGGTGATGCCTGGAACGTGAGCAAATGTTTTCACTGAGTAAATTACATTAATTTTAAGCTAAAATTTTCTATAAAATTTACAGTGCTTTTCTTTAATTGCCTTTACATGAAGTAGATATAACATATTGATTTATTTTAAGATGTATGTTTCAAGCATGGGATGGGGTTCCTCTAAAACCTTATAATTCTGAGGGTTCGGGGAGTCGTCAGAGTCTGAAGACCTCCGCTTTAGAGTAAAATTTAGCTTCAAAAGACTTACATCGATTTGAAATAAGTTAATTTATATTGAGAATTATTTTATGTAAGTAGGATAACAGCTAGCAGGTGTTAAATAGCAGATCTTCCTTTCAGGTGTTTATTTAGGTCACGACTCCTTTTGTAAACAGTGTTGTTTTAAGGGAATTGTGATCTGCAATGATTTCTGTTTCATATGCATATTGAAACAGTTGTTTATGGAGTACAAATCTATGCTCATTAAAATTCTTTGTTGAGCTCATGTTATGATAATTCGTGAAAATGAAATTAACAATTAGGAATAATTTGCCTGTAAAAGAAATAATTTTTATGTAATGAACCGAAAACCAATTAAAATATATTTGGTAATAAATATTCTTTCCAAGGACTCATCCAAGAATTTTTTTTCTCTGCTGTGTGTCAAGTAGCATTTTATTGGCCTAAAATGCAAGTCAAATGCAACCGCACAGATGGTATAGTGGTTAGGGAAGACTACTGCTGTACCGAAGGGCCCAGGTGCGAATCTCAGAGAAGGCATGGGTGTTTGTAAATGTATAGTGTCTGTGCGGCATGGGGAACTCTACATATATGGCCGAAAGTCCTCTCGGGTGGTTTAGTTGGTAGACCCTTTTACCATCCTTGGAGCTCTCTCTCCTAGAAATTTAGTGGAAGTAGAAGTCCAACCCGTTGAGGCTCTGGCAACCATTCTTCCGTGAAATACATGGACAAGACAACAACGAGTCAAATGCAAGTCAAAGTTCTGAAGCAAAACTACTTCTTTCCATCTAATACAAAAATGATAATCACACACAGGAAACTTACTTGTTGGAATAAAAACAATCGCAAGATTGGTGATTCTCTGATAATATTATCATCGTATTAGTATTATAATAATGATAATAATATGTACACTGCGGGAGAAAAAAAAGGACAGTTCTATATCTTCCGTTCTACTGGGCCGATTGACAAATTAAACTGCGTTTTCTATGTCTCCAAAACGCGACTTAGGATAGGTACTAGATTTATATATAGCATTGTTCAAATATAGGTATTTCGACACAAAAGCGGACTTTTTCTGAAATGACATGCGAATTGTTTTCCATATTTCGATTCTACGATTTAAATTATGTTAAACTGCCCAGTTTTGTAAAAATCGCACCCGTAGTTTTTAAAAAATTAGCTCTCAAAAGTTTAGCCCTCAATACCAATTCAATTTGGTATGTATTTATTAATATCTCTTTTTTTAAATGAAACTTACTTGATTCCTTCTAACACAGTTCGAAATTTAGGTTCATTCCAAATAAAATTCACGAATTTTTTATTATTTAATTTTAAAATTTGTATTTTAAAATAATTTTTATAAATTTTTCGAAAAGAATTTTGGATTATAACCTATGAACTTTTTACAATCATCTTAAAGTAGATGTATTTCTAAGCATACCTGCAAAAACTTAGAGCTTTTATTCAAAATTTCCGAAGATATGCGTAAATTTATATTTTGGCGCGTTTTGAATTTTTACATATTTGTTGAAAGCGATCATAACGAAAACGTGATTTACGCACTTTGTTAAAATTATTTGAAAGTAAACGATGTGACTTTTTTCCCTCTCATTCACAATGTAAAAAGCCGGGAACGATGTGACTTTTTTTTCCTCCTCTGCACAATGGAAGGAAAGGAAAATATTTTGCCACATATTAAGAAGTTCGCCAAGTGAATTATTGTTAGCTCAAACTGAAAAAAATTCGCCAAATTAAATTTTTGAATTTCTCAGTAAATTTTGCACCAAATTTTACAAAATTTAATATTTAGGCATGAGTCGTAGAATCGAAATATGAAAAAAATGGCATGTTATTTCAGAAAAAGTACCATTTTGTATCAAAATATCTATATTAGAACAATGCTATATATAAATCTAATATATATCCTAAGTCACGCTTTCGAGACATGGAAAACGCAATTTGAATTTCGTCAATCGGCCCAGTAGAACGGGAGATATAGAACTGTCCTCCTTTTTTTTTTGTTGAGCACTATACTATGATATAATAATATATAATTTTTCTTTATTAGTGTAATATCATACATCAAAAATGATTATATATGTAATCAAAATTCTCCTTACTGGGGCATCTGATTATGAAACATTACTTCGTTGAATCACCGTTTTTCCCCAACCCTTTTAACTAGTTGTCTGAGGTTATCTCAGTAATGCTTTTCCTGCCAAGATAATAAATAATAATAAGAAGAAGAAAAGAAAATCTGAAAGGTTTCAGATTTTAAATTACGTACAAAGGGGAGTTTTTTTAAACATTTTGTGTGTTACCTTTATTTATTAAATATCATGTTCTTCGCACTTAAACCATAAAATTCAATTAAAGAAGAGTATCGCAAAATAATTTTAAACTCAGCATATCATTAGAATTTCCTATACGCAGTCTCACACGTTGGAGATAAAAATGTGTTTTCTGTACAAACGTTGCCATTGCTCTCTTTGAAATCTTTGAGTTTGTTCATCAAAAATTCGTTAAAGTTTTACAAAATATGAAATCGATAATAAAACAAATTCCAAATTTCAAATTTTGGCTTCCAGATGACCGTATTCCAGATGCCCGTATTAAGCCGTTCAAAATTGGATGGCGCTAGGTACTGTCGTTTTATCAGAATGCGAGAAACATGCATACATTTATGCACATTTTTCATAATTTAATTTCTTTAAATATAAGACAGCTGTGCAATATTTGGTGGCAACAGTTTGTGAAGGGAACCGACATTTAATGTTTCTGACGCAAAATCGCAAAACGTAAACGGTAGTCCTTCACTGACAAAGCCCCTTTGGACTAAAAAAGACATTTATTACTTATAAAAAGGTGGAGAGGCTAAACGTATTTCTAATTCAAGGTGTATTCGCTTCGTGCTCGCTTTTGAGCTAAAATAATATATATTTTTATATTTCGAAATATAAGTAGGCAATTTAACCGTTTAAATTTAGCGACAGATATTACTCCTGTATACGATTTCGGAACATTTATACGGCACAGAAAATGATATAAATTCATGTTTGTAAATGTATAATATGCAATACGAAAATAATCCGTCTTAAATACGTAAATAGCCATTCGTGATTTTCGGAAGATCAAGAAAAATTTCTGTATATAAGAATTAACGAGACATTATCCAGAACCAGCAAGGTATATTAAGAATTAACCAGAAACAGCAAGGAATATTAATAATATACCAGAGAAAAGTATTTTAAGAAATATTTTACAACTCTGGAAAGAGACATCAGTATTCTAGAACCATATAACTTTATATCTTATGGGTATTTGAACGAAATGCTGTTTTTCCCCAAACATTTTACATCGCCTACGCATGGAACCTACATGCCTGAAATCTTCGTAGCATTTTTGAAATCTTGCAAAGGTTTTTAATATTCAGTGAGCATGTTAGGCTCCCCCGACGAATATTAGATGTTATGAAAACAGTTTTCTAGACTTGCTTCGTCTGGTGTTTACGTGCAAGACTTCATGCTATTTCTGAAGGTTGTGTGTCTCTCATAGAAATTCGAAACTAAATATAGCAATAAACTCTCGTGCTTTACTGTTTGATCTTGGCACTGTAAAATGCAATTTTTATATCATCTCCCGCATTCGTTTTCATACTAGGCTATAATGACAGACCAGAATAAAGGTAGTCGTCCATTAAAATGTGAAATCTGAGTAAATAAAAAGTGCAAATTTATACCTAAAACAGAAATACATTTAAATGCATATTTCAGAGAAAATCCATTATTTTCCAAATGAAACCCAGTCTTTTTTTTTTACCTCCTTGTACGCAGTAAAAAGGAAGTCTTTCAATCCCGAAAAATTTCGGGTATCATGTTTCAACAAAAATATCCGTTTTGACCGTTATCGAATGCAATTTTACGATGTTTTTAAGTGACATATGTATGTAAGAACAGAATAAAGCGCTCTTTTCCCCCTAAAATACATATAACTGATTTAATGGATTCTCTTTTAAAATGGATTCTCAGAATTTTTAGTGGCGTTTGTGCGTACGTACTTACGTAAGTACGTATGTATGTATCTCGCATAACTAAAAAAGAATAGCCTCAGAACGTTGAAAGTTTGTATATAGGACTGTTATATCATGTAGATGGGCACCTCCTATTTTGGTTGTAATCGGCCACACCGAAAGTATATAAATATATGCGTATATATATCCACTCTGTTACTCGGCTCAGTGACCTAATTTCCTTATTCTTATATGTTTGTAAATTGTGCTTTTTTGCTTTAAAATGATTGAGTTACGTTGTTTTTATATTCCGGTTGAGGATTTTATGGCTTTAGTAAATCTGCATGCAATGTTTGTAGAATTATCAACAATTTAAAAGTTGTTTAAGTGTGTCTAGCCTGATTACTTTTACCATAGCAGACATATTTGTTTACATTTGAAACTTAGCAGAATTAGTGGATTAGTTACCAATCTAGAGAAACTAAGCTTCGCAACAACAAAGATAACGCCTTCTTTTATTGTTGCGAATTAAATCGTGCTTAATCCATTCTGGAATTTATTCGAGGAAATAAGTGTTTAAGATTTACTTTGTAATTTTCAATATAGATATTTTGAGTTTGTATGTATTTTTGCCTTGTCGCGAAGGGAGAACTGAATTAATTGAACAAGAAATGCTGAAGTGTCTGTGAAAAACTGTTTCTTTTTTTGTTTGCTTGTTTCATTTCTTTTACACATCGTGTTAGATTGATTATAGTATTTGAATAGAATATGTGGTAAAGATTAGATAAGTCTTCTGGTGATATTATTTTTGTGCATTTTGAGTTATAAAATGAATAAGATGTAACGTTGTTAAGTGAACCTAGCGCCAGTGTAGCTATGGTAAAAAAATATAGTGAATTTTAAAGAGGACATGTATTTTATTGTGGTTTATGCGCTATCGACGAGGTAGATTTAATTAAATCCAATAAATTTAGATGAAGTAAAAAAATGCGTATAATTTAATATTCCATACAAGGAAGTCATGTGGTGTACATATCAGACTTTTTTACTTCCTTGTACGAAGTAAGGGAAATATTGTAATCACGAAAAATTTCGGCTATCATATTGCAACGAAAATATCCATTTTGACCGTATCGAATGCAATTTAACGTGAAATTTCGCGTGACATCTGTACGTAAGGACAGAACAAAGGACTCTATGTCTCCAAACGAATTATAAAACTGATTTAAAATGGATTCAGAGGAGATTTTTGTCATGGCGTCTGTACGTACATATGTATGCATGTATCTCACATAACTCAAAACGAGTATCCTCAGAACGTTGAAATTTTGTATATAGGACTGCTATAACATTTAGATGTGCAGCTCCCTTTTTGGTTGCAATCAGCCGCACCAAAAGTATACATATATACCCACTCTGTTACTCGGCTCAGTAAGCTCATTTTTTTCATTCTCATAGGTTGCTATATTGGGCATCGTTTGCTTCAAAAATGATTGAATTATGTTGTTCTTATCTTCCGGTTGTGGTTTTTATGCCTTTAGTGAATCTGCATGCAATATTTATAGATTTATCAAGAATTTAAAAGCTGTTTAATTGTTTAAGCCTAATTTTTTAACCATAGCAGCCATATTTGTTTACATTTGAAACTTAGCAGAACAGTGAATTAATTCTTTCTGCACCTTCAGTGTCTTTTTGCAAAATTTCGAGCCGGAAATTTTGATCTGGAAGATGGAGAGTTTAAAAAAATGAGGAACCCATTATGTCGAACTTTGAGATGAAACCTAAGCATTTCAAAATGGCCATGAACGGTCGAATTGGATAAATGTAATCTCTCATCAAACTCACGAGTCGTTTTTCGCCGGTTTGCATCAATTAATCCCTTTATTGTGTTTTCACCAGCTTCAACTGGCCTTTCAGAATGTGGTGCATCTTCAAGATCAAAATTGTCGGATCGAAATTTTGCAAACCAATTTTGGCACTATCGTTCTGGCAATACATCTTCTACACGCACATCGAATAATTTGTTTTTTGTTTGAAGAACATTGTTACCTTTTCGATAATAAAAAAGTAAAATATGCCGAAAATACTGCTTTTCTCTTTCCATATTTGAAAGAACACCAACGAAACACTGCGTAGGATCGATCGAACCCTTTTCACAAACAAGCCTTGCTGTATCAGCTGTCAAAATATATAATGATTATGCATCTTAAGTGTGATGTTGACTGTGAAAAAATACAATCGAGCCTTCTGCTGGGAAAAAAAAACGAAATTCCTTTCTGAAGAACTCAATAGTTATTATACCATTATGGAAATTTATTTTTTATTATGTCGATAATTTGTTTCATGCCAAGGGCTACGCCGTATCGATTCAATGCAGTGTTTATATCGTATGAATCGATAACTGCGCCGTATCGATACAATGCAGTGTCGAAACTGTGCAGTGTTTATATCCTATGAATGTAAGTCTTTTGCATAATATCTTTGATCCCTGCTTTTCCTTTACAGTTTAAAAGAAACATAGCCAACAAAAATGAGACCATGTCTTTCCTTTCTGCTCACAGCGTTACATCAAGGATAACAAAACCTAGAATTTCTATCCATTTGCAACAAAAACCGCAGATCATCTCCCCGCTAGCCATGCTGTTTGAATTTCAAAGCAGATATGTTTTTGACGTGGCACGATTCAATACCCACTGGACTGCGTTTGTGGAATGCATGATTGCTGCCAACAATGTTAACAGACAGCTACTATCATGAGGTAACAAGACCGGTGGGGGAACCGAACCTCCCTTTTTCTTTCAATAAATGTGCTAATGAGTGTTATTCGCTGCCCACCAGTAGGGAGCAAGGGAAAAAAACCAAGAAACACCTTCAGTGTTTTGGTCTGAGGGACTTTCCATAAAGCCGACCCCATAGCCTGCTTGGTCGATATTCCGTAACAATAGCAGCATACGTGGGAGACGCGATGGAGGGTTTTGCGGTTATTGGACTCGGTCAGGGGGAGAGGAGTCTAAGACGATAGATCAGAGGCAAGATATGGCCGAACAACCCTAGAAAACGGCAATATAAAATCGAGAGACAGAGATAATGGCCCTTAGTATGGTTTCTCCCGGCTTCCCGCAAGTTTGTAAAGACCTATGTATGTACGTACTTGAATATAGCTAAGGCACGATCAACGGCATACACCGTAAGGGGGCAAGGAAGATGTATGTTAAAGATATCGCCACCATTAAGACATCGGGTACTTAAGATAACACCGTGTTACTTAGATAACACTTTTGTAAAATTTCTCATGGAAATAATATATGTTCTTGAATGTTTACGAATCATCTAAGTACCAATCTGCAGAATGTTTTGCAAAGGAAGCGGTAGTAAACTGATGATATTCTCTGTTATGCTCATAAAGTTAAAGCACATTTATTTCTTTGAATATCATGCATAGCATCAAGTATTTCTCATTTGATATGAATGTTTTATAACGCATGGTTTGAAATAAATAGAAATTTGTGTTCGTTACTTTCACTGTTTAAATTAATTTTACAACTAAAATAGACAAGTTAATTGTAAGTCTGCCTGGTTTACTAGAAACTGCACAAAATTAGAGGCTAGTCAAGGAGATCTGATTTATATCACCTTTTAAGCAAATAATCATTCTAGCAGTGAAAACTATATTTACTGCGTACTGCTAGAAATTCCTTAATGGAGCTGTTACCGAATAAGGTATTTCTCCCGCCTTCTTAACGTGCCTTCGTGTTGTAGTGGTCAGGACACTCGACGCGTATTCGAGAGTTTATAAATTATCCAAATGTTTTATAACTCTTTATCAGCGACACTAGCCCAAACGCCCAAAACGTTTAGCACAAAACGTTAGCCCAAAACGTTTATTATTCTTGAAACAAGATTTTTGCTTTGTTTCTCTTCTCATGCAAGCCTCTTGTCGTTCGGTAAGATGTAAGGTATTTAACTTCCAAATTAATTATTTCTATTAATGATTAATAAACTTATAGACTCGTTAAGATTATCTTTTGAAAGCAGGAGCTATGAGAAATTAGCAATATCCTCCCCAAGACTCGAACCCCGGACCTCTCGAATACGCGCCGAGTGTGCTGACCATTACACTACCAAGGCGTGCTAAGAAGGCTGCAGAAATGCCTTATATACTCCCCTTTTTAAAGGGCGACTGAGGATTAGGGGACTCAATCGCCAAATCCTGGTGGTGGACAATCATCATCCACCACCTTTTTTAGTTCGGGCGCCCTGTAGAGTCATTAGGATTATTTGTTGAAAGCAGAAGATGTGAGAAATGAGCAATATTCTCGCTGGGACTCGAACCACGGACCTCTGGAATACGCGCCGAGCGTGCTGACCACTACACCACGAAGGAATGTTAAGTACGGTGCAAGAAATACCTTATAAACTAGGCTATTTAAAAGCAAAAGATACTGTTCTTAAGAATATTAATTTTTAACTTTCTTATTAGACTTATTAAAGAAATTAATTCGATACAGTGTGCCTAGTTAAAAAAATTAAATATTTTCATTAAACTACATATTTTTTCACTTTCCAAATATACAAACGTTATTATTCATTTAGTAGCTTATAAAATGTTTCGCTATTCTACCTTAGTAATCTATACTGATAAATCATATTAAACTTTAAAACAGCCCTTTTGGGCGACTGTTAAAATCTGAACCCCTTCAGATTTTTTTTGCATCGGAGGTACTGCTGTTCTGGCAACTCTCTTTTTGTCCATATCATTTTTGTGTGTGAATCACTTTTCAAACTGTTGCCACCAGATGTTATCGCGACATATTATTTAGAAAAAATTCATTAACGAAGAATGTTTATGTATATATGTATGTTCCTCGTTTTGCGAAAAACGAGGGTCCCTGGAGTTACCGAGTTTTATAACGCACGTAGTCCTCCACCCGAACTTTGGCTTCTCGAAACCTGAATTTTGAATTTTAATTTAGTTTTTGCTTTATTTTAGACCTTGTACAAATTTACCGAATTTTTGTTTAACAAACTTAGCCATTTGAAAGCGAGAAGTGGCAGTACTGTACAAAATACATTTTTACTTCTACCGAACTAGACTATTGTCATTCAGCAAAATGTAAATTATTTACTTTTCAGTTTTAATCCACATATTCAGCTATTTGAAAGCAATGTGTTGCCACTGCCTGAAATAGAATATTTATTATCTCCACGCGGCAGCGTATTGCTATTCAGTAAAGTAAGTAGCTAAGTAGTAGTAAATTGCTATTCAGTAGAGTAAGATATTTGTTTTTCAAATTTAGCTTTTTCCTGAGTAGTAATCCAAGTGATTGAAAAGCAATAAATGCAGTTTTTAAAAAAAACAATTTTCTCCCTTTTAGTTGCATTGATTTAATCCGTTCAGTGCCTCTCCCGAGTTAACTCGGGCTGAGAAATTTGCACCAGTGTGCCGCTCCCGAGTTAACTCGTTTTTCTCGGAGAATGTTTTCCTTTCTGATTGCCTGTTTTGCCTACTGGGTTTTTAAATCAACCAATCATGAAACAGCATTTATGCAAACCTGTAGCCTCAATTTCAAGCAATAAATATGTGTTTCCGCTTCCTGTTTCTTGTGCAACGAATTTAACCGAGTTAAACCGAGCTAACCGAATTTAACCGAGTTAAAACTCGGCACTGAGCAGGTTAAATAAAAAGTGATTTAAATAAGATGTCTAATTAGAAATAATTAACATTTTTATGAAAAGAAACTAGCGGGCCTCATTAAAATCATTATGTACTTTTTTCTTTTTCATGATAACTCTTTTAAGCGGTTGGCCATTCGAGTGGCTAGTTCTCAAAGAAATATATGGAAATATTAAAAAATATATATATATGGCAATACTATATCAATATATAAGATATCCTAAAAATATGCTGTTTTGAAATATTTTATTATTTTGCTCTTGAATTTTATACGGCGTAAGAGCGAAAAAAGCGGTGCTTAATAATACATCTAACAAGACAAAAAAATTGTGTTAGCAGGACTGAGTCCTGGACCAGATTGGTAAACTGCGATGCTCAGCGAAGCATAAAAAACCGTAACAAAACCTTTGTTGTTACTTTAAAATATGAATTCTTTCAGATTTTCTTTCTTTCTTTCTTTCTTCCTTTTTTTTAACACTAGTTTCGACACTGATTTTAGCAATTTAACTAAGCTTCTGAAAAATATTGAATATACTATCAGAGCTGAAACGTTTTGAAAGAGGTATGCTATATCAAATTAACGCTGGTGGTAGAAATCATTAAGATATTAGTGCGTGGGAGAGTCAGGAATTATATTCGAAATCATCATATTATGAAGTTAATGGTGTGTCCAACAATAATATTGAGAAAATATTCCTTATCCCCTGATTCTAAAACATATATAGCGAAATACTCGTTGTTTACTGCTTTGCAAAAATGCCTATAAGTTAAAAAGTATATTTTGAATAATATTACCAGTCCGTGAAAAGTAAGAATTACGTAATGATATAGTTTTTGCATCCAACATTTGACAATTTTTTGCGTGTTTTGGAGATGAACATTTTCAGCACATTGTGTTGATATTGTGAGTTCGTTGAATTTTAAATTCTCACTACAATTTAAAAATTCTTGTAGCAGCATATTCAGAGTGAACAAAAGTAAGAGCAAGCACATTCAATACCTTCAAAATCTTACTCATCTTGAAAGCAATTTATTAACTTGCAGCAAAGAAATGGAAGATTCTTTTATAAACCTCAGTTCACAATCAATACAGACAAGCAATAAAAATGAGTAATATAGCACGAATTAAGACCCGATTGATGTTTTTTCCTACTGGGTCTAGTTTAACACAACACTGGTAGTTCAGTACGAGGTTCGATTCCCGGAGACGGGCTGGCTGCATGCGTGTTTTCGTGATTTTCTCCATGTGTAATGCGCATATGAGCCAGTTTCCTTCTATAGTCCTCCACGAAGGCATCCCTCCCTTTACGTAGATAGCCCTTGATGCTTTGCAGTAATAACATAAACAAACTAATTTAATACAATATAAGCAAACACAAATATATCACGTAGTGTAAAACAAGGTATTTATGTAAATCAGTTACTTGCTAATTATTTACATTTGGATTTTAGATTCCTTTCCCCTTTTCTTATTTCTATTTACGTATCCCTCCCTCCCCAAAACAAAAAGAAATTCAGTTCAATGATAATAGATCATAGGCCACTTTTCCTCAGAAGAGAAAACTCTACAGACGGTGATGATGCGGCTATGATTGAAGAATAGGAGCAACTGTTGGCAGAAGACAGGTTCATTTCGGGTTCGGAGTTCAATTGACGAGCTTTTCCCGTGAGGGGTGACGGTCCGTTATTCCCTGTAGCAGGGGAAATGTGCTGTAAGGAAGGGCGTTAAGCTCAGAAGCGCTGCTACGTCATGTTGAAAAGAGCCTACCGGTCTTACAGAGAAAGTGAAGAGAGCTAGGATCATTTGTGACTTTCAATGCTCGCAGTGACACAGAAACAGGAAAATAAGTAGAAAAATGCAGTTGCATAAAATCATCACAGAAACTGTTACATTATGTAATTTCTATGAATAAATGCTAAGGAAAAACAATGAAAAAAATTACAATCAGAGGAGGTTCTTAAAATTTTTGATTAAAAGAAGTTAAAAGCATTTAGCAAATCCTCAAAGAATTATCGTAGTCCTATTTTGATGTTTAGATAGAATCAACAAAATGCTAAAGAATATTGCGTTCAAAGGAGTTTTGCATTTAAAAGCTCAGATACTGATGAATATCAAGTTTTGTAATACTGAAAGAGGGTTATTGAAGCGAAAAAGCTGAAGATTTGTTTATGTTTTTTAAAGAAAGGTACTAAGTAACGCTTACAGATATCACATTATTACCCTTTAAAGGATACCAGAATGAATTCATCTTGAAATAAACCTTTTCTAACATAGACAATAAGAATTCCTTTGGCTGTTGTAGAAACACTCATCTTCTGCAGAAAAACAAATGCAAACATTAATTTAGAAGTCAAACAACAAAAATCAGAGTTATGTTTTCAAATTTTCACAGGACTAGTTTCGATGGTTTGCTATTGTTACGGTTAACCATTATATCTTATCTCGTTCATTTGCGCTTTTGCAGCTGAGGATGGTGGTTCGGTAAAACCATCGAAACTAGTCCTGTGAAAATTTGAAATCATAACGCTGATTTCTGTTCTTTGACTTCTAAATTAATATTTGTTCGGCGTGTTATTGTATCTTAATTAAATGCAAACAGTTTATTTATTCCCATTTTCTTGTGAGGTTGATCATTTATAACGGAATAAACTGAAAAAAATTATTAAATCATTATGATGTTGTTGTTTTCTTGTCCGTGTATTTCATGGAAGAATGGCTGCGGAGCCTCAAGGAGGTTGGACTTCTTCTTCCACCCCAGTTTTGAGGAAGAGCACCCTGGGGGTTGGTCCGAGCGTCTCCCCCACCTCTCCCCTATCGCCAAACCAAACGAAAGGACTTTCGACTTGCCATTTATTTCGAGTACCCCCATGCAGCAAAAGCACTATACAAACATCCATGTCTTCTCCGAGATTCGAACCCAAGCCCTTCGGTACCGCAATAGGCTCTTGTAACCACTATGCCGTCTGGGTGGCTGTCTATGATGCAGGATACATAAAATTCATTCTGCAGTGAAAGTGGCAATAAAATTATAAAGCTATATGCATGCAGTGTAACTAAAATATGATTACGATGTAATTAAACATGCCCTTAAGACATTATAACTGCAACAACTTTGCACAAATGAGAAAATAAGTGAATTATTTTCAGTGCTTTCACTGGAGAGTTACGCATTATAAATTATTTCAGCAGTAAGATCTCAAATGCTTAATGTAGTATAAGAAGCACAACTTGCTTTAGAATTTTTATAAGAATTATAGTATAGTGCTTATGCCGAGTGATTCGAAAGTCGTGCATACTAAACTTTCTAAAATTATGAAAATTATCAAAATGGATATAATGGCAGATGGTTTCAATGGATGACTGATTGGTTTCAATGGATGACTGAATTGCAGCTGATGTTGTTAGCTTAAAAACTGCTTATTTAGTGCAAGTTTGGAGATGGGTTTATCTCAAGCACAACGAATTTTTAGGATTGAGCATTTCTTCGCGACTTATTCTTACGGGAAATTTGTAGAAGCATTAAAAAAGATACCTTCCCAAGTATTCATGAATATTAAAATATTCATTTCGCTAGCTAATCTGATTTTGAGAAACTAAAAAAAATTAACCATAAGAAATTATTAAGTGGCCCCTCACCTCTTTTAAGTTCGGGCAAAATGGACAAGTAATAAGGTATTTCTCCCGCCTTCTTGGCATGTCTTCGTGGTGTAGTGGTCAGCACGCTTGACGTGTATTCGAGAGGGCCGTGGTTCGAGTTCCAGTGAAGGCGTTGATCATTTTTCATGTCTCCTGCTTCGAAATATCTAATGTCTCAAAAGTGGCGCCGGAACAGTGGATGATGATTCTCCGTCACCGGGATTTGCCGATTGGGTCCCCTAATCCCCAGTCGCCCTTTAAGAGGGGGAGTATGTAAGGTATTTCTTCCACGTTCTTGGCATGCTTATTCGAGAGGTCTGTGGTTCGTGTCCCGGGGAGGGCATTGCTCATTTTTCACATCTCCTGCTTCCAAATAACATAATGACTCTACAAAGTCAGGAATATAATGTTACAATTGCGAAGAAAGTTTGCGACTTAAAATTGTTTTGGTTTATAATTATTTTGATTGCACAAGAGATATCTGCATCAAGCGTTACGTAACATGGAAATATCTCGAATTTGGGAGAATTGAGGGGGAAAGCACTAAATTTCGAAAATATGACATCGGACTCAAATTTAGGCATAGCAATGTGAGGCTCAATCATTAAAATTCATTCTTTTGGGGATACACTCATCTGGCACAAATAAATGGTTTATAAGGCAGACAGCATAAACCTCAACCGAAATTTCAAATGATATATTATTTATGACCGATCACTTAAAATTTGAGCAACACACCATCGAGAATGTGACTGCGTAAACAGAGGTGTTACCTAATGAAACAATTTGCTATAAATATGTATTTCAAATTTTTGGCAATTTTTGGAATATTTGATAAGCGGAGCGTTTGGATTGTGCACGTGTATATAAAACTCTCCAAATTTATCTCTGTGAATACAAATTTGGACGTTAATCCACATTACAATGCAATAAATTACTACAATGTCGTACACTTGCTCTATTAATTACTATTATTAATCTATCATTATTTGTTCTTCTAATTTTATTTATGCGATTTTATCGTACCAACATACAATACATTTAGTTAAAGAAATACCGTAATTATCCTTTATTGTAATTTTTAAATTACTGGATGTCTTGATATCTTATTACCTTTTCACCATTTAATATCAATTGCCAGTTAGATAAAAAGCTAAATAATAATAATTTTGTCAAGCTTTTTTTCTACTGAAATGCGTCTAACATAAAAAGAAGCCTCTTTCTCCATGACAAAAAATTAGCCTCAGCGAACTCACTTCTCAGCAAGCAAAAAGACAACAAAGGCAAAACAAAAAAGAAGACCCAAATATCCTGTCACGAGCCATTAATGACCACTTTGCCGTTTCGTGGCACCTGGTGCTACACTACGTTACTCTACCACTCAACGTCGTTTTCTGTAATGCATAGTAATAATTCTTTGTAAATGCATTACAAAGTATTTCTAAAGTCTTATTGTTTTTTTTGCTTTTATGCTTCTAAAATTAATTTGCTAATTTATAATTTTAACTTGGCTTTCTTTCTTCTTTTCTATTTTTAAATTTCTGGCAGCTGAAAATATCAAATACGTGACTATATAGTTCGACCTCCTTATCCGCGACCATGAGCGCAAACAAGCATGCGCCATTCGGACCGAATTATTCTCAAAATAGAGTGGAAGGATAGGAACTTTCTTTCCTTCCAGCATATCTCTTTCCGGAGAAAAGAAGACTTTCACGTGACCTTACACGTCGTAGCAAGTAGTAACACCCCCTTTTGGACGAGTCTATGTGTTTTGGCAGAATGCCAGCCAGGGTTGCGTTTGAGACGGTCGAACTATACCTTGATTTTGTTACGTAATTATTTCCGGTGACAAGATACCTGCTCTTCAAACATTCACTGGGAATAGTCGAATCCATCAGTCATTTAGCCATCTCAGCGCCAACGATATACACCTGACAGGGTAGACGGATATTACACCTATATGGAAAGCGAAAAAGACTACTGCAAGCATTTATGCTATTTCCAGTTTCGAAAGCGGGACCAACGCTACAGCAGCCGACTCCACTATTACCAGAGTAGCGTCATGTCTAACGCAAATGCTCTATAAGACATCGTCGGAACTGATTCCTTTAGCTCCATAAGAATAAGTAATAAAGTCTGGACAGGATTTTAAGAGTTTTCAGATCAAAGGATTTTAACGGTCTGGATAGGAGTTTAGCAGTTTTCAGGTCTAATTGACTTTCAAAATTAGTCTTTGTTTAAACTTTCTGTACTTCAGATGATTTATCATCTTTGGATGAAACTAGAAATCTAGAACTCTAAATGTATAGAAAAAGGGTAAAATTTAAGCAAAAGTTTATTAACGTTATTCCATTTAGATGGAACAAAACTTATAGACCGCTGTTTGCGGGATTTGGGGAATGAGTAAAAATGCATCAATGCATACAACACTATAAAGAGATTTAAAGTGTACACACTACGGCTTCAAAAATTTGCTTCTTCTAGAAAAATGCAAGAAACGTTCCCCCAAAGCCAATTCACACAAAATGCGAGCATCTCACGAGATAAACCTATTTTACCCCACGCTGCCAAAACCTTTGTCTTTAAATTACATATTCTTTAGACATTTACATTAACTCTAATTTACATTCTGGTGGACTACTAGAAACTACAGAAAAGAACTGCATAAAAATAACGTGTTGTCTAAAAGCAATTCCAGCTTACGACTTAGTATACATTGATGTTTTCTGTTTCTAAATCATATGAGACTTTGTAACTGTAGTTAATATATGTAATGTTTTAATGCGTAGGAGGAGGAGTCCGGTACTTTTTAGCAGCTTGTGGCTGTAGATGGCGCTGAGTGGAAACGCATGATGACTTATTTAACACCACTGAGCTTGAACTATCACAATCTTCATTCTTACTCATATCAAATCTTTCTTTTGTAGGCAAGATATTTTTTAATCATAGATGAATACAATAATTTCCATGTACACGGGTTTTAAAGCACGACGTCATCTTAGGCAAGTGAGCAGCAGCTTGGAAGAGGAGCGACTTGCCAGGATGAGAGCGTAAACGAAAACAGAACGCTTTCACTCAGAGGAAGAAGGGAGAGAGTCAAAAGTTTCAGTTGCGACTTAAAAAGTTTTGGTTTACAATTAGTTTGATTGGACAATAGGCATCTGCATCAAACGTTACGTAACATGGAAGGATCTCGAATTTGGGAGAATTTAGAAGGAGAACAATAAATTTTAAATAAGTTATTTTGAGGTTGCCAATCATTTTTAAAAGCAGCTATCGTATTTTGTTATATTTTACATATACTACCTAGAATTACTAAAACCTAAAAAATAATACAAGTGTCAAAATACATCAATAAAACAGGAATATAATCCTCTAGCTATATAGAATACCAACTACTGTACTAAAATAATTACCCGATTCAAAAATATTTCAATAGAATCCTTATCAGGAATACTGTATCTCTCAAAGAGCACAAAACAGCGAAGAAATAAGATAAAAGCATTGAGCGGAAAGCATCTCTGAAACGCATCATCCATGTCTGGACCCATCTATACAAAATGAGAAGCTTTCAAAAAACAATGTGATCCACGCAGGAGATGAAAGAAATCACTTCATTTCTTCAGCATATGCTCCATAGAGCACCTGTCTTCAAAGATTTGTATTTGACGGATACAACGACGGATAGCAAGAGATGGGCTGAGATTCAATGACCCAGAAAATCGATAAAGTGGGTTCAACGTTGTAGTAATATTCTCAACCCCTCCTGAGGATTTTTGTATGGGGGGGGGAGGAAGAAAATAAGGAGTTCCTCATTCTTCGTTTCTCCGGTAAGGGGTTTTTCAATAGAAGAGGGAACTGAAGTTCCTGCTTTTCAGTTAGAAGATGTTTCAGTGTTAGATAACAGGATATAGTGCTCAGGTTTTGGTATTTCCTTTAATAAAACGACGCGTGGAATTTCGAGGTATAAACCTGCATTGAGTTACCTGTTATTCTTCAGAAGATGGTTACATTAAATGCTTATAATAAATGTACCAATTCGAGTTTCAGGATTCTTTTTCTGATGGTTGTTTTACAACTTGTTAATGTGTTGGAAGATAAAATAGGAATTTAGGAAACACGCAGGACTTTAGATGTACAGAAAAATAAATCAAAGATAGATTTTTCATAGTAGAAAGGAAGGAAGATTTCATGGCAAAGGATGTACCAAAGACAGAAAAATAAACGTGTGAAAATTAGTACACAGTAGCTAGGTTCAAATTATTATTGGAGTAATTCTGTATTACCGTATTTCTTATATGAACAAAAACTTTCCAAATGAAGTGTCCTTTAAAGGACTGTCACAACTTTGCAACTCACATTATCCAGTGTTCGTGCATCTATTCACAATGTTTTTAGAATCCTTTGAAAGCAACCTTTCCTGTAATAGTTTTTGAAATACATCTATTCTAAACAATACTTTTCTAATTTTCCCCATTTTTTCCCTAGCGGTATTTCTGTAATTTCCCTATCTGTTTGCAAACAACACTAAGCAAAGTTTTGCATTCCTACCTTTACCTCTCTAAAAAAAAAGACGCACTAAGAAAGAATCATCCAATTGCTTTGAAATTTCGCATGCGTAAATGTTTTGACCAAATACGCAAATGTTTAAAATTTGGTGTCCAATGAATGAATAGTGCGATCTCCAGCGCATCGGAACTGCGCATTCAGCAGATCTATATAAGGAGTTGTTCTTGAACTAGTGTTAAAAATTTCTGTTGCATTGCGATTTAGGATACCTTTCAACGACTGACAAAATGCCTCGTTGCAGGATTCGAGCTCATTACGAGCAACTGTCAGAAATTGAAAAATGTCATATCATTGGATCGAAAAAGGCAGGTTGGGCAAATCGGAGAATCGCTCGTCATATGAGTCGAAGTGATGCGGCGATTAGAAGATGCTGGCAAGAATGGGTGGACAATGGTAGATTTTAGCGTCATGACGGTAGCGGTCGACCTAGTGCCACAACAGATCGGGAGTTCAGAGTGATTGTCAGATCAGTTGTCGCAGCGCCTGATTCATCGCCACCAACCATCAGACGTGAGACCCGCACACAAGTGTCCACCATGACTATTCACAGACGGCTGATACAGCGAAATCTACGCTCGTACCGACCGTTACGCCACCTGCCACTCATGCCTGCACATCGAGCCAGATTACAGTGCTGCTTGGCTCGATAAGGTTGGAATGATGCGCAACTGGCGACGTAGTCTTTAACGACGAATCCCGCTTCCAACTGTGTTGTGACGATCATCGAAGACGTGTCTGGAGACGCCCAGAACAGCATGTCGATCCTGCTTTCACTATTCCACGCCACACGGGACCTCATCCAGGATTTATGGTGTCTGGGGTGCCATTTCCCTTGATAGCCGGACGCCTTTGGTCGTCATCAGAGGTACACTTACAGCACAGCGGTAAGTCAGGGACATTCTGAGACCTGTTTTGCTACCGTTCCTTTTGCAGTGCTCTGGCCTTATTTTTCAGCAAGATAATGTCAGATGACATACGGCACGTGTTGCTATGAACTGTCTTACAGCTTGTGAAACACTTCCTTGGCCAACCAGATCTCTCTCCCATCGAGCATCTGCGATATGTTGATGACCTAGCCCGACAATTGGAGAATTTGGTAAGAAATACCGCAGGAGACCATCCGGTAGCTTTATCAGTCTCTGGCACGCCGTGTGGCAGCTTTCATCCATGCTAGAGGTGAATCAACACCTTGTTGAGCTCGTTAGTTTGTAACTATGTAACTCTGAAATAAATCATTCAATTGTTTTGAAATTTTAATCATTTTGCATTCTGTACATAGTCTTTCTATCCACTAACTTTTGTGTCCATCGGACACATCCTTCTTGGAGCTCGATTTTTTTTGTTATAGAGTATACATCAATAATCGAGATTTAACGTCTCATAACCAAAGCGCACGTCTTGTCTTTAACCTGTGCTACTGTCATAAGGCGAACTAAAAATAATAAATTAAAACCTTATTAAGTATTCAGCAAACTACTATAATAATGGAATCGCCAAGGCTATATATCATGGCATGAATATTTTATGCAAACCTGCCATAATGCTGCAGTTAGTAGGGAGAATTCCATAACGATTAAATAAATAAAATAAGCAAAAAATAAGTAAGTAAACGGAGTTAATAAGTAGTAAATATCAGATCAGTAAGTTCATTGCAGGAAAAAGAAAAAAATTCGCGGGGTAAGAGATTTAGAAATATCTTCTCAGTCCAGTATTTGTACTAACAATTTCGCCATTGAGGATTTACATTAACATTTGAAAAAAACGTTGTATCTGAACGAAGAAGTAAGACGGATCATTGGTTTACAATTAAATAAACATTATACCGCATTTCAGTGCCTCGAACACCACAATGCACACTAGGGCCGTCTATCTAAGGTGAAAAAGGCCATTATGAAAAACCTTTCTTGAAGACAGTGACTCGTATCCACGTTACACATGGGGAGAAATCTCAAAAACACCTATGCAGCAAGTCCATTTGACGACTCATCAACCTAGGTCGAACTACCAGTCTTCAGCGGTCTAAACCTCTCGGCCATGGATGGGCCCAAACATTATATTAATTCCATTTTTAAAATTAAATATATTTATAAACCAATCATAGTCTGAAAACGTATTCAATCCCTTTGTCTGTCTATATACATATATAAAGAAGAAAGTCTGTTTGTTTGTCCTGTAATAACTCAGTCACTACTATAGCTACCGTCGCCGTCATCAAACTTTTTATAAATCTTTTCGGGTCCTAGAAAAGGTCGACGTCCACTTTTTCCAAACAAAAGTAGTTAAAATCAGAGATATTAATTAAACCTCGGAAAAACGATTATTTTCGACTGCATTTATCATAGTGGCAACAGTCTCGCAAGCAGGAGATAAAAGTCTGCTTTATTTCGAAACTTGTTTCCACTGCTCGCTTTCAAATCCTAGAGTTTTGTTACTAAATATTTTCTAAGTTTTACGATGAAATAAAAATAGCATTGCCAAACATTAAATACATTATTTCCGATTCCAAAAATTTGTGGCAAGTCATTTCGGCTATTCCTATCTTCGTACGACTTGAATCAGCCGAAATATTAATTAAAAACTCCGAAAACGCTCATTTTCGCATTCAGAGTATAGTTGGAGGTAAAAATGCTTAATTTCGAAACGGGTTGTTACTTCTCGCTTTCAAATTGCAGAGTTTGTTAATCAAAAATTTGTAAGGTTTACAAAATCTACGTAAATTTGAAAATTTATTATAGGCGACTATAATAAATATAATATGGTAAAAGGTACACTATAATATGGTAAAAGTACACCTAAATTTGAAAATTTATTATAGGCTAAAACAGAAGTTGAAACTTATTTGAAAACTAACAACTTCAGACATTTTATTTTCTTCTTATTTTCATAATACCGCCTGTTGCGTTCTTCCCTTTTACAGCTAAACGTTCTTTATTACCTTCTTTCAATAAAACTTTCTTTAAAAATGTTTTGTATGTAGGACTGCTATAACATATAGTTGTTCTTAACTTGGTTACAATCAGCCGCACCAAAAGAATATAAAGATATATATACCCACTTTGTTACTCGGCTTAGTGAGCTCAGTTTATTTTTGCTTTTATATGATAGTAAATTGTGCATTTTTTGCTTTAACATAATTGAATTATGATATTTTAATCTTACGATTAAGGTTAACGATTACGATTAATCTTACGATTAAGGTTAACGATTACTTACGATTACGATTAATCTGACGATTAAGGTCTTCAGTTAAGTGCGGCTAAGCCTAATCATTTTTCTCATGGCGGCCTATTGTTTACATTTGAAACTTAGGAGAGTATTGGATTTGTTGCCAATCTAAAGAAACTAAGCTTCGCAACAACAAAGAGAACGTCTTCTTTTATTATTGCGAATTAAATCGTGCTTAATACATTCTGGAATTTATTCGAGAAAATAAGTGTATAATATCTCTTGTGCTGTATTTTTACTGCACCTTTATTTTTCGGCATTTTACGAAATATTTGTTTTTCTGCAAACAAAACCAGTACGTCGCTCCCACAACCGCTCGGCATAGACTCCAACATAGGACTGAACGGTATTATAACTTAACTGGTGCACGGGCACTTGTGACGTCATCAAAATATTGTGCATTTTTGCCTAATGTTGAGACTCTATTGTAGCTTAATCGCAATTCCTATTCTGGAATTTTTTTGTGTGAGTTTACTACTGATCTCCTTTAACTATCAAATAAGCTATAAACGAAAACTATAACTTTTGGGGTTATTGATATTTAAGCGTTTTACTAAGACGTGTTCTACGTCTTAAAATTCCTTTGTCCATGAAACCGTCATTTAGGAACGTAGTCCATCATTAAAACAGAAAAGTGATATGAATTTTAGGTCACAAGATATGATAATGAACTGTAATTCGTCTGTGTTGCCGCTATTTCATTCTCGGTATCAACTAACATGTCTCAGAAATTCTTCTACAAAAACTATCTATGAAAAAAATCTTTAAATTTCTGACATGTCTCACGATATGTACTTAAATCTAAGAGAATGAGCATCTAAATTTTTAAGGATCCTGGCTTCATCAACTTTAACTCCATCATTTCTATAGTTCTAATGCGAGTTGTGCAATGTTTGTCTAGTTAATTCTGATTCCCAATCATATTTTAATTACCGTCTTGACCTTTATTTGCCTCAACGTTGTGGGGTTTTACCTATGTAATTCTAAAGTTCTAACTTAGAACCCCACGAACACTAACAAGGGAATAATCGCTTAAGTGTGTGAACAAAACACTTAAGATTTAAGTAGGGTTCAAAACCCTTTATTTTTCAGAATATTTACAATCAGTTCCTACTTGGAACTTTACACAAAGCCTCCACTCGGGCTTGAACTTAAATAATAATAAATCAAACTAAAATAGCTTAACTAAGCTATCTGAAAGTATAGCCGAAGCTATCAGAAATCTAACTTGTTGGCCCCTAAGTATTAATTAAATCGGCGAAGCCAAGCAAGTGCCTAAGGTATGGCCGAGCGTAGTAACTAAGAGAGAACGTAGCCAAAGGCAAACGCGCGCTAGTCAGAGAATCAGACTCTCTTTCTCGAAGTCGGTGAAGTATCGACTTAAATAGTACTCTTTCTCATTTGCATTTATTGCGTTTCTGAAATTACATTCTGGCAGGAAATTGTAAGTTGAAGTTAAAATAAGATAGGAAAGATGCAAAACTTAAAATAACTGCTAATAAACTTAGGATAAAACTTACAACGTTTATTTAAATTATTGAGAGTAATAAATATGGCTTTCAACTGGCGCTTGCATAGAAAGTTTGTAGAGACATTAGGTTATTTCGAAGCAGGAGACTTGAAAAAATTAGCAATGCCCTCGTCGGGACTCGAACCTCGGGCCTCTCGAATACGCTTCGAGTATGCTTCCAGTACACCAGGGAGGCATGCTAGAAGGCGGGAGAAATACTTTATATTCTCCCACTTTTAAAGGGCGACTAGAGATTAGGGGACCCGGTCGCCAAATCCTGGTGGTCGAGAATCATCATCCACCAACTTTTTTTTAGTTCGGGTGCCACTGCAGAGACATTAGGGTTTTGGATGGTGAGAGACGGGAAAAAATGAGCAATGCCCTCGCCGAGACTCGAACCTCGGATCTCTCGAATATGCACCGAGTGTGTTGGCCATTACATCGCGAAGCTTGCTAAGAAGGCGAGAGTAATACCTTACGAGTTAGCTATTTTACCTGCAGCATTTTATATACATTTTAAGTATAACTTATTCATATGATCCTCCCGTTTCCTTTTGGTAATAGTGCTCATCAGATATTTTTAAGGCTTTTTTTCGTATATAACGTAAACATAATTGTTTTTTTTTAAAGTCCTTCACGAAGCCAACTCTCTCTTTGGCAATGCTTTGTTGTAATTCAAAGAATCCAAATCCTTTTGATAATAGATTTGCATTTTACTGTATAAATATTACAATAAAAGGGTCTTTGTAACTATTAGTCAGGGAAACGGACTGATTTTAGGGTGTTAATTTAGTTATTTATTTCTCTGATTTATCGTGTATTAAGAGTTTTAGAGCATTTATCTGGACTGTGTATTGTGATATTATTAAATTATCTTTCATATAAATGTTTTATGAAATTTCAGTTAAGAATGCTAATTGTAGGGCCCTTAAATTGTGTGTTCGTCGCACTGAAGGAGTTTCACAATGTGAATCTAAATATTTCACTAACGTCATCAGGACTGTTGTTTCTTCTAGTTGGTTTTGCAAACATGGCTGGAGTCCTGAGTAGGAACAGGGAGCATACTCAAAGCTATGTTCGTGCATGTGTAGAAGATACAACAAAGATAAGAAGGGTGCAAATTACCCTTTATTTGCTTATCGATTTTACAAACGTTCCCGAACTTCGGGATACAAAGACCAACCACTTGTGGTCTGAACGTAAAAGAATATAAGACTACTAACTATCTAAAATTTAAATAAGAGCTAACTTTTAATATTTTACACAGATGACTAGCTCTAAGACTGGCCTTTTAAATGACCACGTCTGTAGTACGCAAACTGCGGAAAACTACAATACGTCTTTAACTTTCAAGAGGGTTAAATCTCTGGCCGTAAAGGCGGACAGTAACTGACGGCAAGCTCGCGTGAAGACTCGTAGCAAGAGGGCTCTCTCTCCTTCCTTCTACTACTTGGCAAAAAGCAACAACTTAAATACTTAAGCGTTAGCAAGTACAATTTGCATAAACATATTCACGCGTTCATTCTGGCCGGAAGTGGAACATAAGAGATGACAGTAAAGTTTTCAAATAAAATAAACGTTAGTCAAACTTGAGATCCTTACAACGTTAGTTTGCAGACTGAAGTGGACATACCAATGTATCAAAAACGATATTTTTTAGATTAATTAGTAATCCATTAACTGAAGAGCATTGTTTAGGTTAAGAAAATCCGTGAAGTGTTTTCGAATCTAACCAGATTTAAAAATTTCTCATAAATAAAACCGTAGGAAAAGCTTAAAATAGTCTAAATGCTTTAATAGTTCCTTTAACCCTTGTTCTGAAATGCAACTGTAACGATTTTGGCCTCAGCATCGAAATTTAAAATCCAATAATCCAAGATGTCTGCGCCTGAGGCTCGGATCGATGATTTCTTCATACATTTGCAAATCTTTTTTCCTCCCTTGAGGAAAAGATTTTCCTTTCTTTGTAGGTAAGGGCTAAATGGCTTGATTAAAAGAAGGCCATTACCCCTATTTCGAGTGACGGAATGCCCTACACTGGCAGGAAGTAGACGCTAATTGGTCTCTTCTAGATTTATGAAAAGAACCGATGCAGCTTGGAAAGCCCTTCCCCAATTCCTTGAGCAGGAGCCAACCCTCCTAAGGAGTATTAAAGTTGATCTTCACCTCTTCTCTCTCCGCGCTACCGTCCCCGTTAAATTCATGAAAAATTTTCTCCCGACGCCCTCTTATTTATAGGCATCCCCGCAGTTCCTTTGAACTGAAACTTTTTTATCTTTCTTTTATATCTTATATTCCGGAGATGTTTCGTAAATGTGGAACAATCTGAGGGCAAGAGGGAGATCTTGAACTTAGAGAAGATACACGCCTTGCTCTCGTGTACATAGAAAATGAAAGAGAGCTTCTTTTCCACGTCATTTCCTAAAAATAAAGACGCTAGAAGTGAGATTTTTGCTGGAGTGTAGTGATGAATGATGAAGAAAGTAGCAATATATTGTACTGAATAATTTTTTAGGGAAGCATTTTATGCTATGCTTATTTTCCATGAGGCTTACTTGCTCGTTCATGCTGAAATGCACTCTCATTTATTTTATTACGTCTCAAAGCATTTTTGAGATTTATACCATCTTTTCTAACAACAATGATATGAATCTTGCGTATGTTACATTTAAAAAAAACCCGCATTAGAAGTTGGGTAACATTTTTAAGAAGTATTATTATCAGAATGAAATTTCTGTGCCACAAAGGAAAACGTAATTATTCTTTTGTAGTAGGTACATTTAAAAAGGAAATTTTTCAAAAGGAACTCTTAATCATTCTATTGTTGTATTTTCAGTACATCATAATTAAACTCTCTCTTGAATTACAATAGAAGAGAAACTCGCCAGTGTGACAATCAAATTCGCTGAAACAACCTTGTATTTGGCGTACATTTACAAAATTGAGTGTTCGATTGAGTGTTTTTTTTGTAAATGTACGCCAAATACAAGGTTGTTTCAGCGAATTTGATTCTCTCTTGAATACTTTAACCTTTTCACTCTTTGGGTCTAAAGGAATATTTCCACACAAACAAAATAAGAGTATTAAAAAGAAAGAAATTCTGAAAGGTTTCAGATTTTAAATTACGTTATAAGGTATTTCTCCTGTCTTCTCCGCATGCTTTCGTGGTGTAATGGCCAGCAAGCTCGAAGCGTAACCCAGAGATCCGTGGTTCGATTCCCCTCGAAGGCGTTGCTCTTTTTTTCCATCTCTCGCTTCCAAATAACCCAATGGCTTTACAAGTGGCACTCGAACTAAAAGGTGGTGGATGATGATTCTCCACCACCACGATTTAGCGATTGGGGTATCTAATCCCCAGTCGCCCTTTAAAAGGGGGAACTGTATAAGGTATTTTTCCCGCCTTCTTCGCAAGCCTTCGTGGTGTAGTGGTCTGCACACTCAACGGGTAACCGAGAGATCCGTGGTTCGATTCCCGGCGAAGGCGTCGCTTCTTTTTTGGCATCTCCCGTTTCCAAATAAAAGGGACTTTTTTTTAACATTTGTGTATTACCTTTATTTATTAAATATCACGTTCTTCGCACTTCAACCATAAAATTCAGTTCAAGAGGAAGGTAAAAGTTTACAATTGGGTGTACCTTGTTTTTTGGCTATTCTGTTTTGATGCCAAGATCAACGCCAATAAGACACAATTTCAAGATGGCCGCTACACAAAACCAAAACAAGAAGTCAAAGAATTTCACAAACTCCATGTCCATGTACACATCGACCTATTTTCACCTAAAAAAACATCAGAGAATTGCACAAACTTAGTCATTGCACATTTTGACTTTGTCCATGTGCACACCGATTTACTTTCAATTAAATAAATCAAGAAGCTAAAACCATGTTAAAACTCTCATGGTAAACAGAGATGGGGTTTCATCGCCAAAACTGAACAAAATTTTTCGCCAAAAAACAAGGGGCACCCAATTCTACACTAGAGTCAAGAGGAATATTACAAAATAATTTTAAACTCGGCATATGTTTAGAATTTTCAATGCACAGTCTCAAGGGCTGGAGATAAAAATGTTCTTTCTGTACAACGTTGCCATTGATGGCTTTGAAATCCTGAGTTTGTTAATGAAAAATTCGTTAAAGGTTTTATAAAATATGAAATCGATGATAAAACAAATTGCAAATTTCAGGTTTGAGCTTCCAGATGCCCATATTCGCAGTAGGATTACGTGATTGCAAATTGGATGGCTCTAGGTACCATGGTTTTTATCACAATGCGATAAACATATATACACTTATGCAGATTCTTCATTATTTAATTTCTTCAAATATAATACAAAGCGATAATATTTGTTGGCAACAATTTGAAAAGTGAAATGGACATTCAAAGAGACTCGACGCAAAATCGCAAAACGAAAACAATAGTCCTTCAGGAACAAAGCCCCTTTGGACTAAAAATCATTTCTAAGCAAAGCAAGATGAATTTAAAGCTTCATTCAAAACTGTAGAGGATAATTTTAAGCATCTTTTTGCAAGGCAGCGAAATGATTTACGAACTAAAATGAAAGGAAACGAGAAATAAAATAAAACGAATGAAAACATAATAAAGAATATGGAGCTGACCTCTGCGATGAAAGATCTTAGTTGATGGCAGGAGAACAGCTTATCAGATGTACCGCATAAGATCTAATGAAAATGGCATACTAGAGTAAATCAGCTGATTTTATTATCTGGTACACTTATCGTCGCCATTTATTTAGTACATGATATATTAAAGTAGATGAAGCCCAAGATAATAGGCTTGTCTTAGCTCTCAAATTAGACCACGAACCCTATTTCTACTTAATTGGCTTTGACTGAGACTACTCATAAGATCCAGTTAGAAAGTCCTTTACCAGATAAACAAATACAACAAAACTTTCTAAGAGGCTACGGAAAATATTGGTCTTCTGCGAAGGTGGTTACTTTATGTCAACCACTAGCGGTAAAAAGATTAACGATTTATGCAGTGGATCTGTAGCATTCAAGATTTATATTATATGACTGAATGATATACCCGTATAGCTTTGCTGTAGAATATCTGTCGCACATTTATACTTCGGATTCCCATGGTATACATGGTGAAATTTTAAATGCTTAGTCCAGGTAGTCTGTCGATATACTTTGCATACATAAATAATGTATAATGTAACTATGCTCTTACACACCGAGTTCAATACAAATATTTTCGTTTTAAATACTGTTGACTTTGGAAGTTGTGATGCATATCCTTCGCTGACCAGATTCTAGTATTTCATGTATTCTAGTATTCGTACGTATTAATGTTTATTCTGTCCCATTCTATTCATTGTTTTTTAAGCTGTTTTCTCCCTCCTTCCAGCATGCCGGGGCGTATTCGAAATGTCCAGGTTTGAGTTCCGGCGAGGGCACTGCGCATTTTTCACATACCTTGCTTCAAAATAATCTAGTGACTTTACAGTAGCGCCCGAACTAAAAAAGGTGGTGGGCAGTAATTCGTCACCACCAGGATTTGGCAATTTGGTTCCCTAACCGCCAATCGCCCTTTAAAAGGGAGAGGTATGTAACGTATATTCTACCTCCATCCGGCGTGCCTTCGTGGTGTAACGGTAGCACACTCGGCGCGTATTCCAGAGATCCAGGTTCAAGTCCCGGCGATGGCAATGCACATTTTTCACATCCTTTGCTTCAAAATAACTTAATGACTCTACAGTCATTCTACAGTGACTCTACTTTTATTTCTGTTGGTTGTGCTATTACAAAGTATTCTGAATTACACTTTCATTTTCTGCGTTTTATTGTATGTTTTGCCATAATGTAAGTCTTATTCTATTTATCGGTGAAATGGGTTTAACACCTTAGTGCTGAATCTTCACCTACGCGAAAAGAGAAGATTTATCTGTAACTAGTTGATATCCGCCCGCTTTGTGGGCACATTATCTACTTGAATGCAATCCTAGTCTTCTTATATGGACGAAATGTCTAATTTCGAGTTGATAATTAAAAATAAGGACATATTTTGAGAATTTTTTAAATTTTTGTTCATTTCTTAAATTTATTTGTAGGGTCCAACTCTTTAAACCTTAAGTTCTAACTCAGAACCCCACGAATACTTAACAAGCGAATAATCGCTTAAGTGTGAACAGAATACGTAAGACTTGAGAAGGGTTTAAAACCCTTTATTATTCAATATATTTACAATCAGTTCCGGCTTGGAACTTTACAATAAAGCCGCCACTCGGGCTGGAACTTAAATACTAATAAATTGAACTAAAACTAGCTTAACTAAAGCTCTTAAATAACATAGCCGAAGCTATCAGAATCTAACTAGTTGGCCCCTAAGTGTTAATTGAATCGGCGAAGCCTAGCAAGGGCCTAGATATGGCCGAGCGTAGTAACAGCTAAGAGAGATGTGGCCAGAAGGCAAACGCGCGCTAGTCAGGAAATCAGACTCTCTCTGTTGAAGTCGGTTAAGTCACGACATAAATAGTACTCATTCTCATTTGCATTCTCTGCGTTTCTGAATTCACATTCTGGCAGGAAATTGTAAGCTGAAATTAGAATAAGATAGGAAAGATACAAAACTTAAAATAACTGTTAGAAAACGTATAATAAACCTTACATATTAAATCAAAGTTTTTAATGAATTATAATTATTTGTCTTTGATTTTTGATGTAGGGCAATTTTTATAAATAAGAACATTTTTATTTTTCATCACAATAATTTATTTCTCTTAATAATAACATATATTTTCATGAAACTTACGATAACAGTTAAATATATGTAAAACTGTAGAATAATATACTTAAATTTATAAAACACTCTGTAGACAACATTCTTCGTACTTTTTTCTGGTTGAAGAACGATGAGATCCTCAGGTAAACTTACTCTTGAACACGCCACACAAAAACTGACCACGAGAAAAACAGTCATTTTGTAAATCTACGCCAGCTAATTTTAAACTCTGCCCTTGTGCTTTATGGATAGTCATCGCAAAGCAAAATGTAACCCGAAACCGCAAACGCTTAAAGATTTACGTAAATTTACGTAAATTGCGTAATTATGTAAAAGGATTTACGTAAAATCCGTTCTTTGTGAGCTTCTACATCGTGGAATGAGTAAATATGCAAAATTTCAATTCAATCGGGTGTGTAGTTTCGGAGATCTCGTGATGAGTCAGTAATATTTCGCTTATATATATATTAATCTGGCATCTGTATAGTTTAACCGCGCCGGCTGCGACCATGAACACAAAGACGCATGCTCCATTTGGACCTGTTTATTGATGAAATAGGGTGGATGAAACAGGAATCATATAGAAGGGACTTTTTCCGTTCTTATTTTTCCCTTGTGAATTTTCACTGCTTTCAAAGAGCACAAATTCGAGGAGACAAAAACTCACTTTTAAAGCAATTTAAGGTAATATGCTGACATCCATTGTAATTAACAGTTTGATTACACTGTGTTTAATTTTGTGCATTTATATATTTTATATATTGGTAAAAATATACAATGCTTCATTTTGTTATATATAAATAATTTTATGATAAAGTATCATAAATATTTATTATGTAGTAACATTTGTTACTCTAATATAATAATTATTATAATTGATTATAAAAATTTTACGCTAATAAATAATTATTATAATAATAGTATAATTAATAGTTATTATTAGTCCAAAGGGGCTTTGTCCCTGAAGGACTATTGTTTTCGTTTTGCAATTTTGCGTCGGAAACATTAAATGTCGATTCATTTTTCAAACTCTTGCCGCTAAATATTGCAGCCTTGTATTATATTTAAAGAAATTAAATAATGAAGAATGTGCATTAATGTATGTATGTTTCTCGTATTGTGATAAAACGACGGTATCTAGAGCCATCGAATTTTGAATGACGTAATCCTGCTGCGAATAAGGGCATCTGGAACCCAAACTTGAAATTTGGTATTTGTTTTATTATCGATTTCGTATTTTGTAAAACTTTAACGAATTTTTGATGAACAAATTCGAGGATTTCAAAGGGAGGAATGGCAACGTTGTACAGAAAAAACATTTTTATCTCCAGAGCGTGAGAATGTGTATAGGAAATTCTAAAGATATGCTCCGTTTAAAATTATTTTGCGATATTGTTCTTGAACTGAATTTTATGGTTTAAGTGCGAAGAACATAATATTCAATAAACAAAGGTTACACATAAAATGTTAAAAAAACTCCCCTTTGGACGTAATTTAAAATCTGAAACCTTCCAGATTTTCTTTTCTTTTTTTTATATATATATTTTATCTTTGAACTAAAATATATGTACACTTCGCAAAAAAAAGGGGGGCAGTTCTATATCTCCCGTTCTACTGGGCCGATTAAAGAAATTCAAATTGCGTTTTCCATGTCTCGAAAGTGCGACTTATGATAAGTATTAGATTTATATATAACTGTGTTCTAATATAGGTATTTTTACACAAAATCGGACTTTTTCCGAAATAACATACCACGTATTTTCCATATTTCGATTCTACGACTCAAATTATGCCTAAATATTAAATTTTTTAAAATTTGGTGCGAAATTTACGGAGAAATTTAAAAATTTAACTTGGCAATTTTTTTTCAGTTTGAGCCAAGAATAATTTACTGGCGAACTTCTTAATGTGGCAACCTGTTTTCCTTTCCTTCCATAGTGCAGAGGAGGAAAAAAAGTCACCATCATTCTACTTTCAAATAATTTTAACAAATTGCGTAAGTCACATTTTTGTTATTATCGCTTTCAACAAATATGCCAAATTTCAAAACGCGCGAATATATAAATTCACGTATATTGCCGGAAATTTTGAATAAAAAGCTCTAATTTTTTTCAGGTATGCTTACAAATAAATCTACTTTAAGATGATGACAAAAATTTTATAGGTTTTAATTCAAAATGTTTCTCGAAATATTTGTAAAAATTATTCAAAAATACAAATTTAAAAAATAAATCATAAAAAAATTTGCGAATTTTATTTGGAATAAACCTAAATTTCGAATTGTATAAGGAGGAATAAAGTAATTGTAATAAAAAAAGAGATCTTAATAAATACATGCCAAATCGAATTAACATCGAAGAGCTAAAATTTTGAGAGCTAATTTTTTAAAATCTACTCGTGCGATTTTTACAAAACTTGGCAGTTTGCCATCATTTGAGTCGTAGAATCGAAATATGGAATAATATTGGCGCGTCATTTAAGAAAAATTCCGATTTTGTGTCGAAATACCTATTATTGAACAATGATATATATAAATCTATTACATATCCTAAGTCACGCTTTAGAGATATGAAAAACGCAGTTTCAATTTTATGAATCAGCACAGTAGAACTAAAAAATAATTATACGATAATTAATTATTATTATTATTTAATTGATTATAATAGCTATGTTATAATAAATAATTATTATATTTTTTGGGCCTAAAATATATATGTAAAATGTACACATATTTGAAGTAGGGGGGGAAACCAAATTTGTTTTAGAAAAAAAGAGCAAAAATAATTCTTGCATTTAAGAATAAAATATTGGCAAATGTAATGTTAAACCAAGTAGGATCAGGGGAGATCCTACTCAAACGGCATAGATGACTGTTGAACAATTTTATATCTAGAAAAAATATTTCTGTTAGAAAATATAGTTCCATTATTCTTTACGGATTTTAGAAGAAGCAATGAAATGTGTACTGTTCACGTAAAATTCATATGCTATGAAAAAATAATTTCAACATTTTTGTTTTCCAGCATTGCACACCAATGAAAATTTTCGAGTTTATTTTTCCGAATATGAGATAAAGGCGCGAAAGACAACTCAGAACAGGATCACCCCTTGACATGGGCACGTTCTCTGCTTTCGATAATAAATCTCCTTTTTCCGGAGAAGAGCGAATTCTCATATGGTCTCCTCACCCTACGGCACGTAATTAAAACCCCTTCTGAATGATTGTTTTGGCAGAATGCCAGCCGAGGTTGCGTTTGAGCCGGTCGAACTATATATATCATCATCAAATACTCACGTTACCATTTAAACTCTTGATTTGTCTTCAGCTATGCCTAACCTATTTTTCCTAGTTCCACACTGGGTTTTACCACTTAGGTAAATTGTTTCTGTTCGTAAATGTGAAGCTGAAAACTTCGAGAGATGCAGCTGTCTGCCCGGTAATCTACTACCATTACTACTAACATTGGCACCACCTTCATGCACCTCACTTCTGTTTAGGCTGGTGATTGGAATGAAGAGTTATGTGGAAAATTACTCTTATCTTTATAAACGTGTTACTTCTCTTGAGCATCTCACAAAAGGAACATTTCTCAGATGGAACTACACAAGATCTCTTACTTTGCGTGAAGAGGAACTCTAATACTCAGCTACCGAAACCGGCTAGGAATATATTTATATTGTGAAATTACAATTTGACTGACTAAAAGATTTGGCTATCATGTGAATAGATATGCCATCTAGAATACCGCACGAAGACAAATATTTACATGATTTATAGCCAGAATTATTAAGTACCCAATGAAATCAGCTGACAGCGATTAGAAATGTTAAATAAAACCTTAATGAACTTCAATTAGTACAATTTGTTTGGATACAAAAACCTTTTAAGTTTGATTTTAAGACATTTAAGGTAGATTTAGATAACATAAAAACTTTGAAAAAATTGAAATTCGTTTTATGGGTTTACAACAAAACGGATTATCCGTATGTCGAGAAAAGTAGCATGAAAAAGGAAGATAAATATATAAAATAATGAAAAAAAATGAAAATCTGAACACCCTCAGATTTTACATTACGCCCGAAGGGGCGTTCTTTTAAAGTTTTTTTTAACGTTTTCTTTTAACGTTTGTTTTCCGTTTTTCTTTTTTTTGTTACCTTTATTTATTAAATATCATGTTCTTCGCACTTACACCATAAAATTCAGTTCAATAATAATATCGCAAAATAATTTTAAAATGAGCATGTCTTTAGAATTTCCGATACACAGTCTCGTGCGCTGGAGATAAAAAGTTTTTTTTCGTACAGTGCTGCCATTCCTAACTTTGAAATCGTTGAGTTTGTTCATCAAAAATTCGCTAAAGTTTTACTGTCTGTCTACGAGAAGAAGAGCTCCCGACACACTGTCTGGCGGGTGGCGGTCGCTATAGCAACAGGCCTAGTATATTCCAAAGAGGGGCGAACCAAGGGTTGCTTTATTCTTATTTTGTTTTGGGCGACTACTAGCTTAGGGGAAAAGAATCATTCGTCTTCAAGATACCCCCACGGAAAATGGGTCAAGGCTCGTTTCCACGGCAACAGACAGCTTCAGACTAACTGGTGAGAGCTTTTCTTATGACAGACAGACTGTACAAAATATGAAATACATAATAAAACAAATTCCATTTGGGCTTCCAGATACCCATATTCGGGTGAAAACGTACGTTATTCAAAATTTGATTGTTCTAGATACCGTTGTTTTTTCACAGTGCGAGAAACATTTATGCAGATTCTTCATTATTTAATTTCTTTAATTATGATACAGGGCGGTAATATCTAGTGGCAACAATTTGAAACGTGAACCGACATTTATAGTGAACCTACGCAAAATGCCAGAACGAAATTAATAGTCCTTCTGGGCAAATTGCCCCTTTGGACTAATAATTCAAGGCAGCACTCTATTTATATTTTTCTAAAAGGACATTGATAGACGTTATTAACTAATTACAGTTTAAATCTACAAATCGCGCTATGTACCGATAAGTCATTGTTGTTTTTATGGGAATTTTTATGCAGTAGTTCTTAAGGCTCTGAAGGTGGGAATTCGAAGGAAAATAGCAATTTCAAACTGTGCTTCGGGGTGAATATGCTGAAAATGCTAATGTATCATCAAAGAGAATTTGTTCAAAATATAACTGAAAGAACATATTTTAATTGAAGGAGATATTTTTAATTAAAATGCTGATCTTAATTAAAAGAGAAGTTTATCTGGAATGCTGATTTGAAGTAATTATCTAAGTGTACTGTTTTCAACAGATGTGATAATTTATTTACCTTTCTCTAAATTTGTAATAATTTGTTGACCGATTTTAACTGGATGTAATGTGCGAGTATTTAACATATGTACTATTTTATTTTGATTTCGTTTCAAACGTTCAGTATGATGTTTTCTTTCTTTTCCGTTATTCATTTAATGGAGTGACGTTGCCAAAGCTGCTGTTGAAAATGTTTGCAGCATTTGTTTTTAATCTCAAGTATTATGCATTCGTTGATTTACTCATGACCCTACTTTGCATTAAATTCTGAAAGAAAAACCAAGTCAACAAGGTTAAAATCTTTATATCATATATTTCTGTAGCTGGGAATACTAAATTTGAGAATTTCAGGAAATTCGTTTAATTCTGGACTCAGAGAATCAGAAATTTTGACTTTTGAATGTTTTGGGGGTTGCTGCTTGATGACGTTTGGAAAAGCACATCAAAAAACACTTTATTCATTTGTTTTTCCCAATCTTTATTGGAATATTATTGAAATCTTTAAATCTTTAAAATTTGCAATCTTTATTTGAAGCTTTTTGCTTTTATTTTGCTGTCAGAAAAACTCTTTTTGTTCGATTTCGATTAATCGATGAGATTATTTCTACTACTCAGATTTCTAACATTTCGTCCACACACACACCAATATAAACATATATATATATACCACTATATATACCAATATAAAAGAAGAAACTGTGAGACTCTGAAAATCACCTCTGCTGATCTGCTGAAAAAATCACCACAAGACTTCCTTCTATGGCCTATTAAAATATGCATATTTTTTGCTGCATTTCAACTTTATTTTCTTGAATTATTCTAACTTAATTAACCGATTCCTCAAGGCAAGTTAAAAATGACATCAAAAATTTTAAATTATAAAATTAAATATTCCCGTCAATTTTTGTGGTGCGGGAGTTAAATTTCTTACCATTTTATTTTTTCATAATGAGATAAAACATTCGTAAATTAAGCTAAATTAAAGCCTACCAAAGCCTAATTTCACTGTAAATAACAAAGTACTGAACAAAAGTACTTCGTTGGCTTAAAGTACTTTCTGCACCTACGAAGTATAAATACTGAGTCACGAGCACTACGCTTCCTTTTTTCCCCTGACTTCTGCCACCAAACAACCCTGCGCCGCTTATGCTTCCCTGCCTGAAATGACGTCGTAGATTTTTGCCTGTGTCTAGAAAAATTATTTGCATTCAACTATGATCGAAAAGTAATTCGTCTGCCAAGGAAATAATTTTTAATGTGTCTGGAAATAGAGATGGTGATTCACCGAAATTAGTTTTGTCAACGTCTTATTCTTGCCTTATCCACTCAGCCATGTCTATTCTACCAGCCATGTCTATCCACTCAACCATGTCTATTCCTGCCTTATCCATCCAGCCTGACACTATTCCATCCTTATCCATCCAGCCAAAAGATTAAAATACCATATTCTCGTTCATCAAAGCAATATAGAAAGCTGTTAAAAGTTCCAATGTTTTCATTCACACATTTAGAAACATCACGTATATATATATAACTTATAGAAAGTAGTAGCTGCTTTGGACACAGGTATGTTCAATTTTTTAATGCAATTTTTCTTAACAAGACATTTGTGTTTTATTTTGTTTTATTTCCTGTTTTGGTTAACTAAGTCGATTTTTTCTAAGTCATTGGGATTTCCCTTAAAATTATGTAATTTTTGACTCATGGATAATTGGCTACTTTTGTTTATTTGTTTTAAATTTTATGGCAGGTGCGTTGGGAAAAGAAACGATAAGAATTGAGACCTACGGTATTATGTAGATTTTTATTTTATCTGTTTTTTATGGCAGGTGCGTTGGGGAAAGAAACGATAAGAATTGAGACCTACGGTATTATGTAGATTTTTATCTATTTTTATCTGTTAAAGTTTTTTCTCTTTAGTCTCAATTATTGTCATTTGACGAAACGCGTAATGGAGTTTACCTATGCACGAGAAGTTGCGCTTTTCCCTTGATAAGCCCGCAACAAGCTCGACGTAGGCTAAATTGCCATTTACTGCCATTCTTTGTAATTTTTCTGGTGTTTTAATTTAGAGTGCTTAAAATGGTTTTTATTTTTTACCTGTTAAAAGTTTTAAATGTTGAATTGCTTGAATACCAACATTTAGTTTTTTTTCGTTACTTTTCCTTCTGAGTAACTAATTTTTCTTTAAGTTTTTTTAAACTCTGGAACATAGGTATCAAATTTACTTTTAGGCGATTGCCTTTAGAATTTTTCTCTTTTTGCTTGGAACTTGGATGTCAAATTTACTTTTAGGCAATTGCTTTTAGAATTTTACTCCTTTTGCTTACCTTTATATATATATGTATGTATATATACAGTTAACGACTAATTAACCCATAGGGGATTAACTGTGTTGCTAATTAACGAGATTCTGTCTGAAAACCTAAATTTGTTTATTGCAGAATGATGGCTAAATTGTTATCACCGAATCAACTTAAAAGAAAATTGCTTTTGGGAAACATGAAAAAGAAAAGAAGTGCTTTGGATAACAGTTACGAAAGCAGATGATGTCACAGGATTGGATTGGCAAAGCACTCGTGGGCTATCTGCTTAAAAGGATATATATATTTATGGAGACTTAAGGTAAAACTGGCACTTATACGTGCCACAAATGGGGAAAAACCATACAGCAAACTAGTTGAGATGGATCTGAACGTGGATCTGAACTATCCCTGTTCAGGGATAGTACCACTTAGGCATTGTTGGGCCTGTTGGCAACTATTTGAAGGTTGCTATACTTAGCAGTTATTTTTTATCTCTAATTAATTGTACACTAGGCAAAAAAGAAGAAAAAAGGGCAGCTCTATATCTCCCGCTGTACTCAGCCGATTGACGCAATTCAACTTGCGTTTTTCATGTCTCGAAAGCGCGACTTAAGATGTATATTAGATTTATATATAGCGTTGTTTTAACATAAATATTTTGACACAAAATCGGACTTTTTCTAAAATAACATACCAATGTTTTCCCATATTTCATTTCTACGACTCAAATTATATCAAAGGGCCAAGTTTTGTAAAAATTGCACGAGTAGTTTTAAAAAAATTAGCTCTCAAAATTTAGCTCCTCCATGTTAATTGAATTTGGTATATATTTATTAATATCTCTTTTTTTATTATTAAACTTACTTCATTCTTCCTTTCCCATTTCGAAATTTAGGTTCACTCAGAATAAAATTCGACCATTTTTTATGACTTATTTTTAAAATTTCTGATTTTAAATGTTTTTTACAAATTTTTCGAAAAAAAGTTTGTATTACAACCAGTAAAATATTTAACATCATTTTAAAGTAGATGTATTTCTAGGCACAACTGCAAAAAATTAGAATTTTTTACTCAAAATTTTCTGAGATATAATACATGAATTCACATATTTGCGCGTTTTGAAATTTGGTATCTTTTTTAGCGATAATAACGCCAAATGTGGTTTATGGATTTTGTTAAAATTATTTGAAAGTATGAACGATGACCTTTTCTACCGGCCGTGTACGATGAAAAAATGGAAAGGAAAATAGGTTGCTATTACCTAAGAATTATTCCAATGCCAATGAATGCAATGAATTATTCTTGGCGGAAACTGAAAAAAATGCGCAAAGATAAATTTTTGAATTTCTCCGTAAATTTCTCACCAAATTTTACAAAATTTAATATTTACGCATAATTTGAATCATAGAATTGAAATATGAAAAAAAAATTGGCATGTCATTTCAGAAAAAGTCCGATTTTGTGTCAAAATACGTATGTTAAAACACAGCTATATATGCATCTAATATACATCCTAAGTCGCGCTTTCAAGATATGAAAAACGCAAATTTGAATTTCCTCAATCGGCCCAGTAGAATGGAAGGTAATGGAACTGTCCCCCTTTTTTCCCCCGCAGTGTACTTAATCCAGAATGCGTAATCATTAAAGTAAATTCCTCAGTCGTAAAATAAATCAAGTGTCCTTCTATTAGTCGTCTGTTTCACACTGACCGATACCAAAATAGTAAAGTAATGTTAACAGAAGTAGTGTTCTTTTTGTTTCGAATACTGATTTCATTTACGTAGGCTAACGAACGTGGTTTTCAGACAGAGCTACTTGAAAATATAGGTAAATTATTAATATTATTTTTGTGTTAGTTATAATGCAAATGATTCCTTTTCCTTGTGTCTTTTTTACTGCCGTCGCAAGAACCGTGATTTTTAGCTTGCGTTTTAACAGGTATTACCGCGCTTAAAGGCCCACCAGCGGCCGAGCGGTAAAGTCGCTGAACACTGGTAGCTCGTTCCGAGGTGCGAATCCTACGAACGAGTGGCTGCATTTTGGTAGCTTTCGCCATGTGTAACTTGTATACGAGACAGTTTTCCTTAGAAAGTCCTTCACGAAGGCATCCCTACCAATAAGCAGATAGCCTTCGAGGCTTTGACGTAAACACGTAAACTAAACCAAACGAAATTACTCCGATTAATCGAGAGCTAAGTTTTTTGGCGCCATGACAATGCTTATACTCCTTTTAAATTATAAATGCTTTTAACTTAAAACCTTCAAGTGTATGCTCAGGAAAGGTAAAAAAATAAACTTCAATCAGTATTAATGATCTACTTGCAAACGTCTTCACTGATGGTGTTCTCGACAATGCTAAATCACTCCTTTACTCATTCATTCACACACTGCAGTGTAGCTTAAAGGACGCTATAAAAAGAAAGCGGAGAATTCCAGGGATTTCCGGCACTCTATTGGAAGGGGGATCTAACGGAAGGTTAGAAAGGAGGGGGAATACCGGAATTTCCACGGAATGACGCAATGGGTGAGGGGTGGTAGAGAAGACTTCAGATGGGGTGGATTCGGGGGTTTCGTTCCTCACCTGCAGGACGCACGGCAGAGGTTTGGCGGATTATTTTAGCCGCAGCATCATCCCGGTGATACCAAGAAGATGTGGAACAAGTCTTCTTTATAGGTTAACTCATTTGGCGAGAAATTACCTTTTTGGCAAGGTTTATGCATTTATTCAAATACAAAAACTACGTTATATTATTAGGTAAAAATACAAAATGTGATGGTCATTCTATGCCATCTTTCTACCAGATACAAAATTGCTCGAATTCTTCCCAAGTTCTACTTTCAAGCGATCTTCTCACTTATTGTGTTTTTTTTTTTCATTCTTATCTTTGGTTTTAATACTTAGGTAATACATAACATTTCTTGTCAGCATGCTTTGACAGACATTGGGTAAATTTAAAAAGTGGTAAAATTTCCCATCAAGGAATGCGACCTCTATGCTTCAAAAGAAGACATAAATACTTCTTCCATATCTAATCTTAGTTGGGCAATTTATCACAGTTTTGACGCTTGTTCTGCGAAATTTCATTCATAAAATTTCTTTAGTTACCGAATCGGATTTTTTTGAAGACTTTTGTAGTCACAAATTTTTTTTTCTTTATTAATGATATTAAAACAAATCCATTTCTTCCAAATGATTTCAAAATACTGTGATGTTAAGTTTTTTTTAATTGCCATTTCTGCTGTCCTAGACACTTGCAGTAGTATTTGTTTTTGCTTTGTTCTCTCCATAGGTTTCCATGTAAAATAACTGTCGCTTCTCCCATCTTTGCACAAAATTTTGGCTCTCAAAAAAAAAGTTTATAGTAAATTAAAAACAAAACCTGAAAGGGCTCAGATTTTAACGGTCGCCCAAAAAGGCTTGTTAGGGTTTTTCTTCGCCCTTGCTGAGCTCGCAGTTTACCAGTCTGCTGTTGCACTCTCTCCCACTAAATCCTTTCTTTTTGTCTTTTTAGCTTCATTATTGAGAATCATTTTCTTCGCACTTCCGCCCTATACTGTTCAACAGCAAATGTACGAAAATTTTAAAAGCAGCATGCGTTTAGAATTCCCGATGAAGTGTTGTCAGACATTTTCTATTTTTTTTCATACGTTTCTCAGTTTATCATATCAATGTACAGGGTTCATGGTAAGGTGGGTTGCAAAACTTTTTTTTAATCTTTTTATTATTAACGTTTTGTGTGTTAAATGTATTAATTCAATATCATATTCTTCGTACTTACACCATACGAAATTCAGTTGAATAGCAAAATCACAAAATATTTAAAAACAACACATCTTTTAGAATTTCCGATATACAGTCTCGCGCTCTGGAGAGAACAATGTTTTAATCCATACAATGTTGCCACTGCTCGCTTTTAGGTCGTTGAGTTTGTTAAAAATTCATTAACGTTTTACAAAATATGAAATATAAAATTCGAAATTCAAAATTCGGCCTTCTATGAGGTGCACATGTTTGGGTGGAGGACTTTGTTATTCAAAATTTGATGGCCCTAGGTACTGTTGTTTTTTTACAGTGCGAGAAACATACACACATTCACACAAACTCTTCCTTACTTGATTTATTTAAAAGTAATACTGAGCAATAATATTTCTTGGCAACGATTTTAAAAGTGATTTGGTCTTTCAAAGTGATACTCCGCCGAATCCCATTTCGAGACTTATAGCCCCTTCAGGCTAGCGCCCTTTAGGGACGAAAAAAATTCAAAATCTATGCTAGTAAAAGCCAATCATATATTAAATTTTAAAAATTTAAATTTTAAAAATAAAAAAATTCTTATTATCTACTCAAGCCGTTCTTTGGACGATACTATAATAAATGAAATTATATCGAACATAAAATATAAAGTTGACCGATGGATATGATACATATATAGTATAAAGGTTATTTTGTTACGGATATTAAAGGCATTGCACTGAAAGTCAGTTACAACTGAAGAGTAGTTATTTGGATTCCAGATACCCGGGGCCCTACTATCGAAAACGCTTGTTCTTTTTCAAGTCAAATAAAAAAATACTTCTTCTTAACTTACGTAGGAGCCTTTAGTTTCTTCCTTCAGGTACGGTAAAAAGGTAAAACTGATGACGCATGTTGGTTAACAAGTTATGAAACTGTTTTTGTCGTTATTTATCCCAATGTCTCAGCATTTAGCAAGCGACGTGGTCTTGTGAATAAATAAAGGATTTTGTGAGAATGCATTTGTGTCATTGGCAAAAGAAATTAAGATTTGAGGTCGCAGAACGAATTCGCCAGCTACATAAAGTTAAAAGTCACTGATAATCCATAAAAACCTCGAATCAGTGGTGAATTATGAATTGGCAATAACTGGTAGCAATCGACATGTTATCTGTCGATGATGCTGCAGCGAATTTAGATGGATTTTAAATTTATGTTAAACTAAGGACACCGGAACACATCGAGGCAGTTGGTCAGCAGATTTAACAGTTACTGACTGTCAATCAAAAAGTTGCTATAGTAGAACCATGTAATAAGGAGGTTGCTATGGCAAGATCTTTACACTGGTGTGCAAAAATTAAGGACGAAGTCGAAAAATTAGCATATCAGCTGAACGAAGAGGCAGAGCGGACAGAAAGACCAATCAGGAGATTAAGTAAGGTTATGTACGGTAGCACATGCGCAGATATGCAGGTAGATGTAATGGGGGAGTGTCTGAGTAGTATAAAGCATGTTGTCGGTGTAAGATCAGTATTTCTGGCAAAGAGATTGCACACCGTATAGCAGTTAAAATCACACCGAGTTGCTGCCTCAGCGAGAAATGGCGAATAATCAATCTGTTAGACGACATCTGGATGCTTTTACCCGAGGTCGAATCATTGGGAAGTTGGAGGAAGGCCGCAGTGTGACAAGTGTGGCTGCAGAGTTCGGAATTGCTCACAGCATCGTTTCACGACTTTGGAGACAATTTCAAACTACAGGAACAGCTATCCGGGGGTTTAGTAGTGGTCGTCCACGAGGAACCACACCCGCAGATGACCGGTATATTGCCTTACAGGCCAGAAGAAACAGGCGGCAGACAGCGGGAGAAATCGCTAGACACACGACACAGGCGACTGGACGACCGATATCGCGTTTTACCGTGGCCAGAAGACTGCACGGTGGTGGTCTGTTTGCACGACGCCCTGTACGGTGTGTACCTCTAACGCCTGCCCATCGGAGAAGGCGTTCTCTGTGGTGCCGGGAACACCGGAATTGGAGAGACAATGAATGGGGACGAGTACTCTTTACAGATGAGAGCAGATTTAGTCTGAGTTGCGATTCTAGATACATACACATCTGGACAGAGCGGGGAACACGCAATAACCCCTTCAACATCAACAAAAGGGACTGTTTTGGAGGTCGCGGAGTTCTCGTTCGAGCAGACATAATGCTTGGTAGCCGGACCGACCTTCATATCTCCCAAGGAGGTTCGTCACCTGGGACTGCTATTGTAACGAGGTTCTTCTTCCTTACATGCGTCTTTTCACAAGGGCTATGGGTCCTCAGTTCCTCTTCATGGACGACAACGCTCCACCTCATCGCACAGTTACTGTCGAAGAGCTGTTGGAGAGTGAAGATATTGAACACATGGATTGGTCGGCAAGGTCTCTGGATCTAAGTCCCGTCAAGCATGTACGGAACTTACTAGGGAAACGCGTAGCAGCACGTAACTTATCGCCAGTAACGATTCCGAAACTGCGATTGGTGCTACAAGAGGAACGAGCAGCAGTGTCTCAACAGCTCATTAAGTTTGATGACGACAGCTAAAGTATTGACTGAGTTAATTGCGAACAAACACACAAACAGACATTCCTCTTTATATATATATATAGATTAAGCCATATGATTATTCATGCCACTGATGGTCTTAGGCATAAAAGTTGATAATCACCGGAATACAGTGCTAAATGTATTTGCAACGCATCCAGGCGAAGGTACGTGAATGACAAGAGCCTGACTGCTTAGAGTAACATAACGTATCCTACGCGCAATATAATAATACAAAAATTTTATAGACGTTTCTAGTATCAAACTCATATTAAAAGACAGCACTGCCTGGCTGTCATTGTTGAGCTAGGGTTCGAATCTCGCAGAAGGCTTGTTTGTTTGTGAATGTATTGTATATGTGGGGCATGGGGGAGCTTAAATTGCACGGGAAGCCATAAGTTCTGTTGAATGGCTTGGTGGGAAGAGAAGAGGGCTGGGAGACCACCCAGAATGATTAGAAAGTGCATGCTTTTGCTGTTTAAATTCATTTTTATATCGTTGCTTGATATTTTCCGCTATTGTGCAGAAGATCCTAGTTGAAAAGGGTTTTAGCTTAAGATTTATGTATGGCAGGAAAGCATAAGAGAATTGTTCCAAAATTTTTAGACCTTTACTTTACATTACGTTACGATGTACTTATCATCCACATGATTTGGCAACCTTTACGTTTCGCTGAATATGGAACTTTAGTGTATTTTCTATGTAGTTTTGCAACAGCTGGTTTTAAAATTTATGTCATTGAGAATAATGTAAGATTTTTAATTATTCTTCCGTGAGACTCGATATAAGCGGTTTCAGATTGCTGATATTCTGAAAAATGTAAGTTTCCCTTCCATACAGTCTCATAAAATCCGGTTCTTAAGTATTGCCGTGTAGGAAAACATAATATCTTTAATTTTTCTATCAAGTTTAATCAGCAAGTTTAATTTAATTGCATAGCGAGCTGAGCAGTTAATAAGATATAAACGCAGTTATTAAACTTTTATTTTATTTTGACGTTCGATGTGTTTTTTCAGCAGAGATTTCCCAAAATTTTTAAGACCGTTACATTCCGCTGCGCCTCCAAACCAGTTATCATCCATACAACTTTACGAGTATTGCCAATGCACGAAAAGTAATACCTTTACCTTTTTTTTTACAGTATGTAATGAAACAAAATATAAGATCTTAATGGGACTTGGTACTTTTCGAATGATATTTTTTATTTAAGAATTTTCATCTGTTTTCTATGAATAATATTAAGTGGTTATACAAGACAAAATAATTTTAAGCTGAAAAAACATTTTTCTGCTAGTAATTTTTTTTTAATTAAAATTTTTTTAAGAAAAATTTAAGAATTAAAAATTCTTTCTTCTCCCACAATTTTGAATGTTTTTGCCCCAAATTTTTTTATTGCATATGTTAGAGGGTTTTTAATAACTTTAAGGATCGATTTTGCGATTACTGAATTAGTTTCCAAGAAAAAAAATAAAGAGCACATTTTTATGTAAAAACGTTAAAAAAAAGATGATCTCAATCATGTTTTCACTTCCAATAATTTTTCTTTTCACTATTTTGCAAAACGCATCCTTGTTTCTATTAAGAATATAATTTTAAATAAGCAGCAAAAATATTAAATAATTTAGTCCATATCCGTAGAAGTTTTAGGACTTTAAGTAAAAGAATATACTGAAAAAAATGAAAACTGAGAAAAGCGGTTTAAAGAACGTAAACTGTCTAAATGGTCATTAAATAATTTCAAATTTCTTAATAATTTTATTACTGAATTTCAATACATATGTATATAAAATAAAACCTAGTTTAATTGGTTAATATAAACATAAATTACAAGCTTATGTTTAAAACCCCATCTGGCTACAAATGTTGAAAAAAAAATCCTAAAATACAAGTAGAATTTTTCTTTACCTGTTTTTGTTCTTTAATACACGTTCAAAAAATTTCAATACATGACTCAATTATAATATATTTTCTAAAACACTTAGAATTAATGTTAATAATATTAATTTGTCGTTTCATTCATTTTTTCAAAAAGCAAAATTTGAAATTTTAATTAATATAAAACATTGTATTTAAGCAGCATGTGTGATTTCCAGTCTTCATTTAGCCATTTCTCCTAGCATATAAATTGCATTTTAAAGTAATTTAGGTATATTTTAATTAATTAAAGAGTTTAATGTTTGTTCCAGCACTATTTTAATAATGCTACAGTCAGGAACTTGATCACTTTCATTACACCACTTCTTTCTGTTCGACTCGTATCATAAATAATTTCAATTTTTGAAGACGCATAGCAAAGTTGACTGATAATACACATAGAAATATTTGATGAACTCAATATATATATATAGATATAAATAGAAAGATAGACAGATAGATATAACCTTGCTATTTTAAAGGTGAAGAAATTTTTTTCCCAGCTTCACGTTGTATTTAAATAAATTAGTTTATAAACATAAACAGAGTTTCCTGATACTTGCAGTAATATTTAATTACACTCCTTTTCATTTACACTGATTTTTAATAACTTACTGCAAATAATTAAGAAGTTAAAAAAAATAAAATCTGAGGGGGCGTGGCATTTAAAGGGCTGTCAAAATGTTTAAAAGCATTTTATACCATTTATTACCGTCAGATCATTTCAAAATTTTTCTTCAGTGTAGTAAGGGTATTAAGGTATTTTTCTAGCAAAAAATTGAAAAATCGGTAATTTCATCGATTTTTTGGTACCGAGTCCCCTTAATTTACCTTTCATATTACACATTAGCAAACGAGGTTCTCTTAAAAAAACTTTGCTATTTTTATTATTTAATTTAAATCTATATTTGTTAATGATTTAACTGAATAATTATTTATATTAATTTCCAACTGATAGTTTTATGGACATCTGCAGCACTATTATAATAATTAATAGCTATTTTCTACTTCATGTATTATAACATTTTTTTGGTATCATTTGGTTTTGCATTTGTCTTCAAATCCATTATATTTGACAGTGAAATCCACTAGGATGCTTCCGGCACTGTACTGAGGTATGTTTCGACGCCAACATAGCACGCGACTTCCGCGCCTAGGCAACTGGCAACCCTCTCAACCGCACGTGCGACTGAGTTCCTCAGTCGCGTGCGATCGTGAGGAGGAGGAAGACCGACTCCTAGAGCAGAGTGGAAGAGTTTTCTCTTTCGTGTCGCATTCACACCCCCCTCGGATAAAACAAAAAGAGAAAACCGCCGTTTTTCAATTTTGTTATCACCGGCGACCATCACAAGCTTCATCGTGGAGAATATCTTGGAATGGTCAGTGGGAGAGAGGGATGTGTATAGATCTTGTCTCTCGTCATCGGTGAATATCACAGGTGATGATGGCAGGTGTGATGCAGCGCTGTGATGTTTTCGTGTCTTGATTTCTCCGCGCAGATATGCGAATGGATTATAAGGATGCGGCATCAGATTCATATGTACATCTTCGGCGGTGTCGAGTGAAAATATGTCATTCTGATTAATACTTTCGTAGTGTAAGTGGAGTGCCATAATTTAAGATTCAAGGATTTCACGTGTTAAATTCAAGGATTCACGTGTTACTTTTAATTTAAGGATAAGTGTGGCGAATTTGATGAAGGTTTATACTTTTGTTTTATACTTTTCGGATTTATGCAAGGAGGCCGCTAATGTAAATGACATGCGTAAGCTGTTGGGTTAAGTGATGGTTATTGTGATTAAAGTCCCAATTTAATTTATTTAATGATATTTTTACGATTACTAAATTTTTTTAAACTTTTTTAAAGGATTTTCTAAAAACATAAATTATTTCATAAAAACTGACCTTTTTTTGAATAATTAATACATCTTAATCGAACGAATGGAATTTCAAAATATGGTTTAATTATTTCAGAAACCGAGGAATTAATATCAATTTTAATAACTGTTATTCATTTTTGAAATAAAATTTTAAAACAAAGGTCGCTCAGAAGATAGTGCCGGAAGAACCTCTCAAAAAATATCGCCGAAGAATATTTTGCATATTTTATTCGGATAAATTTGTAAATAAGTCTTTTTTATGTGCTGAAAACATTAATGCTAATTTTGTGCATGTTTGTTAAGTGTTTCAGCAAAGAAATATTGTATTTAGAACATTTGCATTCTTGTTAGACTTGCACAGTGAATAATTTGGAATTTAAGACATAAATTTGAACTATTTATTGCTGAATAAAATAGTCCTATTTGTGTGGAATTTAAATGAGGCACGTGAATTGCATCATCTGTTTAATTACACATTCTTACGTATCTTTTTACGCTTAGCAGCTTCTTAGAATTGATAGTTAATTATGTTTGGAAATGTAGACATTGATGAACCATGAAAATTTATTTTATCGCTGTTTATTCTACCTGCATTTCGAAATGCTATACATAAAGCAAAATGCCCTTTTCTGGCCATAAAAAGAATGTGAATTGCTTATGCGTTTTAGTGATGAAGAAAAACAAAAGACAACATTTGTGTTTTGTGATGTGATGAAATAAGTGTTTCACGTGTTAATCGTTTCTGGACGTCAGAATGGCGTGTCTCCGTAGAGGCGGGAAAAATGATGGGTCTACCGAAAGCTTAGCTTTCAATTCTGCAAAAAGGAAATCCATAATACAGGTAAGGCGTTTTAAGAAATTTTACTTATTATTATATTTGTTGCTATTGCAATCCGTAAACAAAATTTTTTTTATGCATGTCTGTTAACGAGGCAAAACGATGTTGACATATATAATGTTTCAGTGGTCAATGTTGGTTAGCATACTTATTGTTTTTCTTAAGGATTCCTTCTCGGAATAAAGATAAACATTTTAATCAGTAAAATTTAGTAAGGTTTTTACCGTCTTTATGAGTAATACAAATCTTTAGTTGTTCTCATATAGCAATTGCTTTCTTTTCATTTATCTTGCTATCTCTGGAAATATGCAAATTTACAACATAGTTAAAAACTGTAGAGAAATAACTCAAGTTAAGTTGTTGTGGAGTTTTCGTTGTTGAAATTATCTAATGATCTAATAACTATTATTAGCTCAAAGATGCGTTAGCTCAGAAGGGCTATTAATTTGGTTTTGGCATTTTGCGTCGATTCACTGTAAATGTTCGTATCACTTTTCAAACTGTTACCACCAAATATTATCTACCTGTGTTATATTTAACGAAATTAAATAATGAAAAATCTGCATTATTGTATGTATGTTCTCGCATTGTGATAAAACAACGGTACATAGAGCCATCGATTTTTGAATAACGTACGTTTCCATCCGAATATGGACACCTGGAAGCCCTAATTTGGAATTTGGAATTTGTTTTATTATCGATTTCATATTTTGTAAAGCATTTATGAGTTTTTGATTAAGAAACTGAACAATTGCAAAGCCAGCAATGGCAACACTGTACGGGGAAAAAACATTTTTATTACGAAGTAAATCTTAAACACTTATTAACTCTTAAAATACGCTTATTAACACTTATTTAAGATTAACTTCGTAATTTTTAATACAGATATTTTGAGTTTTTATGAATTTTTGACTTGCCACGGAGTGAGATCAGAATTAATTGAATGAGAAATACCGAATCGTCTGTGAAAAACTGTTTCTTTTTTTTTATTTAATTTCTTTTATGCATAGCTTTAGATTTATTACAGCATTTGAATAGAACATATGGCAACGATTAGATAATTCTTCAGATGATATACATAATGTTTGCATATGTGAGTTATAAAATGAATGAGATGTAACGCTGTTAAAGGAACCTATCGCCAAAGTATCGGTATGGTAAACAAACAAACTGAATTTTAAAGAGTGCCTTTATTATATTGTGGTTTATGCACTATGGACGAAGTACATTTAATTCAGTCCAATAAGTTTAAACGAAATGCAAAATTCGTATAATTTAATATTCCGTACAAGTCATGTGATGTACACATCAGATTTTTCAGAAATAATCCTAGTTGCTTTGTCTTAATCAGAATTTAAACCAAAAATATGCAAAATCTCATTTAAAGGAAGAATTTCCTAAACAAGCAAAAGGGCGTCAGAAACCCCAAGAAAATGTATTCTGGTGCTTAAAAGCTTGAGAACATAGACTAGCTGATTATGAACTCTCGAATAGAAACTCTAGCAAATTGAAACGAGTTCGAAAGTTAAAATGAGATGCAGAGTTAACAAGGCATCACTGGAGCAAACTCATCCTTAACTCAAAAAGGAACATTCAGCGATAATAAAAAGCAGCTAAACATAAACGTGAAAAAGCTATTTTAACTGTCACTTTTGTAACAAGTTATCAAGGCACGGGAGATGGACATAGCCTGAATTGATAAGCGGAAGGGGGGAAATAAATAGGCTGAAAACGAAAAGGTATGCCAAGTTATGTGAATCTCGAAGGGGACGATTTTGTTAAACTGTTCTAATCAGTGAAACATTTACTTGGATTTAATATATAAGTGTCTTCGTTTTTGGATAATAACTAGTAAATGATGCTGACGTGTCGCAAGAAGTTTACATTTGAGTAATATTATATTGGTACAGTTTATGCTGAAAAGAATTTGAATAAATTGGTGAAAAGACAGAAAACATTTTGAATGTCATATTAGATTTATTTTATAGGAAGAACATACTAAAACTATTGCCAAAATTTGCTTTTTCGATTTTGTTTAATTCTTCATTATTCATGTATGTTAGTCTATAAACGCTGCGGGAAAAAGGACTGCTGGGGGCAAATTTGTGTTTATTGACCGTATATTCTGATTTAAGCCAGTATTTTAGAGTCTTGCTTCTCTTTTGTATTCAAATTGCCTCTGTCATTCATTCTTCATAAGGTTCAACATTCTTTATATGCTTTATAAGGTATTTTCTTCCTCCTTCCCACATACTATTGTTTGGAAGTATAATCGACGTGTATTCGTGAGGTCCAGGATTCGAGACCCGGGGACAATGCTGCATATTGTGCACCTTTTCTGCTTCAAAATAATCTAATGACTCTACAGGGGCACTCAAACTAAAGGTGGTAGACGATAACTCGTCACCACAAGAATTTGGCGATAGGGTCCTTTTTTAAAATTTTGCGAATTTGGCAGTAGCGTCGCCTTTTAAAAGGGGAAGTATATAAGGTATTTCTCCCTCTTTTCCGCATACCTTCGGGATGTAATTGGAAGCATAATGGATGAGAGGTCCAAGGTTATAGTCCAGGCGAAGTCGTTGCACATTTTCACGTGTCCAGCTTCAAAATAACCTAATAACTTTACAGTTTTAGATAAGGTTTCCCATGACAAGGGGAAAGGCACAATCGGAACAACAGGCCATAGTCATCCAGAACATTATATGGAACAATAAACCTTATTCGCCCATTCACCAATAGATCACGTTCTCAAAGTTGCAATTTCGATCTACATTCATAAAGAGAAAATGTCCAGAGTCTTTTGTCAGCGCTGGATAACTCAGTGAATAATGACAGGGGGAATATAGAAATTTTACATGCTTCTATCAGGTTAGTGTTTATATTAGTGTAAAACATAAAAGGTATTTCTCCCGCCTTCTTGGCATGCCTTCGTGGTGTGGTGGTCAGCACGCTTGGCGCGTATTCGAGAGGTCCATGGTACGAATCCAGGCGGCATATAAGCATTCTGTACAGCGCCACGCTCATAGGGAAAAATCCCTCCTTGTGATTGGATATGGCTTCCGATGACATCCTTTCCTCTATGCTTAGGAACGCCTTGACCTTTGCTTGGGTTCGAGGGTATACCTCCATATCGTTTGTTTACATTTTGATAACAACAGTACCGAAGAGATTATTATGTGCGTTGTATTTTTATTGCTATGAGGTTACTCTTACGACACTGTAGTGTGGTGAATTTAATATAAAAAATGCAGTTTTTTTTAGCGAGAAAAGGTATTATTTCTTCTTGTGTTAACTCCGTAAATGTGTATTAACACTAAGTGCAGACATTTTTAATAAATGTAATTCAGAGACAATACTGAATGCACTTTTTCTTTCATTTAAGGCAACAGAACATTAGAAATGGCATGAACATTAAACATAGAAATAACATTTGCAAAGGAAATATTTTCTGCAATGTGAAAGGAACAGAATGCAGCAAAATTTCAATAATAATAATATGCTTAATAGCACACAATGCCGCCTTAGTTGCTTGAAGATCGTCGTGTTTTGGTTTTTGCACTAAATTCATGAACTCGGATATTTATATAATCTAAGCGCTTAAGATTGCTTCTGATATTAACAGCAACTTTGAAAGATTTTATAATGGAATAAGAAGCCATCTGCAGAACGCTGCAGGTAAATGTTTCTCGTTTCAAGGAAAGAAAACCATAATTTTCATGCTCATCATTCGTCGAAAACAAAACCATAAGAATCTCGTCTAAAAGTCATTACGCCAAGAGAAATGATGTCATCAGAAAGTATGTCCAATCGCAAGTACGGATTTTTCTCTATGCTCGTGGCGCGGTACAGAATACTTATAGGAATCCTGGCGAGGCCATTGCAGCACTTTTCACCACTCCTGCTTCAAACAAAACTTAATGAATCTACAGTGGCATTCGAACTAAAGGTGGTAAACGATCATTCACCTACAACCGAATTTGGCGATTATGTCCCCTGATACCCAGTCGTCCTTTAAACGGATGTGTAAGTATACAAGTTATTTCCCCGTTTGTGGTATAATTGGCAGCATACTCGACGCATATCGAGAGGTTCAGGGTTCGAGTCCCGGTGAGGGCATTGTACATTTTTACATCTCCTGCTTCAATAACACATAAAGACTTCCGCCTCCCGGCGAGGGCAATGGTCATATTTCTCATCTCCTGCTTCGGAAAAAAAACCTAATGTCTCTACAGAGGCAACCGAACTAAAAAAAGGTGGTGGATGATGATTCTCCACCACCTTCTTTGACTACACCACTGGAATTTGGCGAGTGGATATTCTAATCCCCAGTCGCCTTTTAAAAGGGGGGAGTATATAAGGTATTTCTCCCTCCTTCCTGGCATGTCTTTATGGTGTAGTGGTGAGCACTTTCGGTGCGTATTCGAGAGGTCCGTGGTTGGAGTCCCGGCGAGAGCATTGCTCATTTTTCATGTCTCCTGCTCCGAAATAACCTAATGTCTCTACAGAGATGCTCCTTTGATAAAAAGTTTACCACATCTTCTTTTTTTTCTTCGAATTTCGTGAGTGAGACGCATCGTATAGACACAGCAAGCTCAGATGATCGTTCCTGAGGGGGAACATACATAGATTAGATTGCATATCGAAATGCATGAGTTTTATTAAAAGAAATCTTCTCTGTCATATCTGAAAATTGCCTGTTTTTTACACTCACTGATGTATTTTTTTCAGATCTTTCTTTCATTCAAGTCGTAATTACGTATTGCAGAAAACCAGAGTCAAATCTTGAAGTGAATGAAATATCTTAACAAATATTATAATTAAATTTTATTATTTTTAATTGAGAGGTATTGTAAATTCTTTAAATTTAATTCTGTCAAGATGATACCGTTGATTCCACACACTCATAAACACAGATATTTATCTTATGTTTACAATATGTCTGGGGGCCACAGTGTAAGGATTCATTACTTTGCTAGCAGTTGGTCATTTAATTTTCTTTCCTATCATTTCAGTACTTGTTGCAGGTATTCACTCTAAAATTATATAAATGTGAAGTACAACAGTAGTAGTCTGTGAAACTGCTGTCGTTTCCCGTTAGAGATTTTCTGTGCGAGTCCGACTCATGAGATTTTGTTTGTTTACAGTTGATGTATTGCAATACGAATTATTTACTTGAATTTAATTTCTCTCTGGTGGTTTTAATGTATTATTTTGTTTCTGGATAAATGTGACAGATAATTTATTTTGTGTGTCTGCAATTGTTGTTGCTATCGAGTCCATATTTCATTGTTTATTAGTTGTCAGAGCTTCTCACTGAGGCTGGACTTCTACTTCCACCCCAGTTTTGAGGGAGAGCATTCTGGGGGAGAGGGGTTCAGTTGTCTCTCACTCGTCATGCCCACCAGCAAACTACACGAGAGGACTTTCGGTTCAACGTATATTCAGTGTGTTCCCACGTCGTTTTTTTGAATGATTTCTAATGAGTGAAGCTTTTCTGTTAAAATACTTCCATGGTTAAAACACTTCCATGGAATATACTTGGTGCTTACATGGTTAAAATCCTTCCATGGAATGTACGTGGTGCTTACATAGTTAAAGTCCATCCATGGAATATACTAGCTGCTTACATGGTTAAAATACTTCCGTGGAATATACTTGGTGCTTGCATGGTTAAAATACTTCCATGGAATATACTTGGTGCTTGAAATACTTCCATGGAAAATACTTGGTGCTTACATGGTTTAAATACTTCCATGGAATATACTTGGTGCTTGCATGTTTAAAACACTTCCATGGAATATTCTTGGGTGCTTGCATGGTTAAAACACTTCCATTGAATATACTTGGTGCTTGCATGGTGCTTACATGGTTAAAATACTTCCATGGAATATACTTGGTGCTTACATGGCTAAAATACTTGGCGTATGTAAGCTTAAAAGGTAGGTAGGTACGTAGGTATGGCGAGGTTCACCCTCTTGGCAAACCCAAGCTCGCCTTGGCTTTTTTAGACCAACCACAAAGGAAAAACATATAGGACAACACAACATGAATAAAGGAGGTGTCCTCCAGCAGCTGTACTGGGTGTTCTTTATTATTGTTCTACTCCAACTGCAACCAGGTTTTTGTTAATTCTCTCCATGATCTCTTTAGCTATGTTTTTTGCTTCATTTCGGTATAAACTAGGTCTTTAAAGTCCATCGTGCTATTCTTAAAGTCTTTTGTTAATTTACATTCTTCCACATACTGCCTGCTATTTCCCAGCTTTCCGCATAGTAAACAGTTTGCGTTTTCTTGAATTTTAAATCTGTCTAGGTAAGCCGGGAATTTACCGTTACCTGAAGGGATCCAACAAAGGTCTTTTCGGTTATGGTTTTAATTTTTTTTTCGAGACTCTAATGTTTCCTAAGTAGTCCTTTCTGCGTTCTGAATCTCTCCATTTTTTTATTCCATTCTTTATATATATTTAGATCCATTTTTCTTATTGCTTTCCGTTTGTATTCTCAGTAATTAAGTCGTTCTATATTTACCAGACTCTTTTGCAGAGGCGTCCGCCCGCTCATTTCCCTCGCATCTAGCGTGCGTCTTCACCCAAGAAAATTTAGCTTAAAAGGTATTTTATTTCTCCTCACAACATGGCTTCCTGGTGTAATGGTACTACACTCCGCGTGTATTCGAGACGTTCTGGTTCGAGACTCTTCGAGGACATCGCACATTTTTCACGTCTTCTGCATAAAAAATAATCTAATGACACTACATTGGCGCCCGAACTAAAAGGCAGTAAACAATAATTTCTCACCACCAGGATTTGGCGTTTGGGTCCCCAAATCCCCCGTCGCCCTTTAGAAGGGGTAGTATATGAAGTATTTTCTCCCTCCTTCCAACATGTCTTCCTGGTATAATGATAGCACACTCGGCGCGTATCAGAGAGGTCCAGGTTCATGTCCCGGCCAGGGCATTGCTCCTTTTTCATGTGCTCCTGCTTCAAAAATAATTTAATGACTCTACAAGTTTAGTTATAATTTTCCTTGCGCTTTCAAGTTAGCTTTGCTCCAAATGTAGTAAATATTTACATCTTAACACGCATATAAATTATTAATCCTTATAAAACCCTTATAATCCTTATTATTAAGCTATCGAGTAAAACTTTATTTTTTGGATAACACACTCGGGAGGTACAGTACCCACACAGGAATATTTCAAAATAATTTTGTTGGCGAAAGGGTTGGCCCAAAGCGTGAACTTTAACAACTCATTATAATTTCATTAGCATTATCATTTCAGTCTTAGCTTGGATGAATTACAGCGCATTATCATTTCGTTCTTACCACTGACGCCGTTTCTTGGAATACCTAACTAGCAGCTTTTTTTTAACGGATATGCGTTCGAGATTAAAGGCAAGGCTTACCCAACTTCGAAAGTCTTGGCGAGCAAAGTATGAAATATACCCCCTTCGATTGTCTGCTAATTCAACTTTCCCCTTCTGTGAAACAATCTGCCCTCTCCCGGTTCCCCCATCAACTGCTACTCATTAAAACTGCATTACATCCAAGCCTTCCTTGTGCGGGAGAAAGGAACATCTATTATACTGGCTGATTTTCGGAAATGCCACAGGATAGGGAACCGGGGCAGCTCTAAAGTTAAGGCACATAAATCTCCAGTCAAGTGGCTTGTCTCTTGTAATCAAGACACGGCACTGCCGCGCGTACATCATAATCACCCAATCTTTGTCCCCTCAGATAACCCGAGCTTCCGAATGGGAAGGAATCACACCTGGTCAAATCGATCGTTCTAAGCGGTGCTTTTGATGCATTAATATTATCTTGGATTAAAACTTGACCTATGGACTTGCTTTCAGAAATACTAAATGCACTAGTGATTGTAAGGTGTTGCGTTCGTAATAGATTGACTCCATTCAGAACCGATGATAGCTTGATAAAATTTATTTCTACCAAAAGAAACACGTTACAGTTCTGGAACTTTCCGCAAAGGCACTCCTGCAGATCTTCTCAGTATCACAGAATAAAATCAGTAGTTACGCTTAAAACTACTAAGAACGTTAAACGCAATGCAATGCAAAGCTCATCTAAAAGGCGAAGCTCGCAATACTCTCAGTACTCCGAAGTCAACTCTGAACTAACTCTCTTCGGTCTCATAGAGCTTTCACCCGGCCGTAGAGAAACTTCTAGCACCTTTCACATCTAGAAGTTAATAGAAAACATTGCCGGATACGGTTATAGTTACATACAGGGTTGCCACGCTACCTGGAAAACCGGGAGAACCGGAAAAAGTCAGGGAATTCGAAAATTTGTCAGGACTGAGTGTTCGGTGCATATTCTTGGAAAACACCTTCGTGACAGCTTAAGCTCCTGATCTTGAACAGGGAGCTGAATGCAGCTATGTTCTGTGGTAGAATACTGTGATTCAGTGGCAAAAGAACTGCACTTGAAAGAGATTTAAAATCCTCTTTTATTAAATCACAATTATGTACAACTACTTCCCAACTCGGGAGGGATACAGAAAGTAGAGACCGCACTTGGGTCTAAAAATGAACAATCAAATAAATTTAAACTAAAACTAATTAGAAATTAAACAGTCGTTGCTCACAGAGCTATAACGCGAGGTTGGCCTCTAAACTAAATGGTGCGTAGCAAGATTTAACTAATACTGACGCGCTTGGAATTACTTCAATAAGCAATCACGTAAAAGAGCTATGGCTTAGAATTTAAATGCTAGCTAGTCAAGCGAACGTCGAATAGAGTGACCGTAGTCTGAAACTAAAAGCTCTCTCACACTGAGAGATTCCTACCTCTCGCTTAAATATAACTTGGCTCCACTTCAAATTAGCATAAGCTGAAAACGCGCGCTTTTTCTAACGGGAAGTTGAAATGAGAACAGATAGAAAAGTATAAATTAAAATAAAACTTTGTTAGTTTAACTAAAACCTTACAAACTGACCAAAAAATTCAGAGAAAAGTCATGGAATTTAAACGTTTTAGTCAAAATCTGGAAAAGTCAGGGAATTTCATACCGCGATCCTCCCAAAAAACGCAAATTTTGCGCCCACGTTGGAAGCGATCCCTTTCTTGACGCGCGTCAGCGTCATAAGAGCAGCTAGCAAGAGCCAACTTTCTCCAATCAGATTGTCTTTTAGAAAGGCAAAGCAAGTTTCCAGTAGCTTTGGTTTCCAATAATAATTCTCGAGAATCGAGAGATTCGCATGTGCATGTTGAACTAAAGAAGACACGTATTCTTGTATAAAACAAAATCGGTTTAATCATAGTATACGATACCATGGAGGTTAGAATAGCCTTCATGTAATCTATCTACTATTCTAAGCTCCATGTACGGTACATACGGGATTTGGCGACATTATGAAGAGCAGTAAACGGGTCATTTTGGTGTTTGGCAGCAATTTTCAAAATTGGTCCTAGGCCGTAGCGTATAATAGGATTTTACCGCAAAATCTTTTAAACATTTTTAAAATTTTTAAAAAAATTTTTCCTTTTTTTAATAAATGCCTTATTCGCATTTTGCAGGAAAATAAAAAAATAGTTTTCAGTCATCTAGGCTAACCATTTAATATAATTATATTCGCCAAAATATCGTTGATTATTGTAATTCAGTTTGTAATTATGTTAATGTTATTCATATCATTTAATGTTGCTTCTTCCTTCTAAATTCATTTATTATTAGTAAATAAGATTTTCAAATATCTTCTCTAGCATAACCCTGAAGCTAATTCTAGCAGTATGATGACATAGCATCTCGAAATTTAATACACGTATTTTTGCTTATATATGCTGCTAAATGAATATAAAATACCTAAATTTATTTTTTAAATAGCATTAAATAGATTTCTTTCTTTCGATTATCTGCAAAATGTCTGCAAAAAAAGACATTCTTTTAATACAGATTGAACAGAATCTAATCTCACTCTCCAGTGAAGAAAACAGCTATTGTAGTTAAAATAGTAATGCTTTGGGGATTATAAGTCATATGTAATTGGCAAATTTTTATGTTTTCATGTGGTACCAAAATTAATTTACCACAGCTTAGCACAGCCAAAGTGCATTACGCAGATAGACTGGAATTTTCTTGAAACACACCTGGAAAACCTGGAAAAGTCAGGGAATTTTATTCTCCTGTTTGAGTAGCAACCCTGTACATACAATCAACTACAATTAATCAATCACGATTCTATAGGGTCTGGATCGGATTGTCACAAAATGGTCGTCAGGTTTCCCGACATTCCGCTATTTCTTGCCAAATTTGGCGACAAAAATCAGTTTCCGAAACCGTCGCCAACTTGGCGATATCTCGCCAACTTAGCGAGATAACCATTTACCTCAACGTTAAATAAACTTGCTCCTGTAATCTTATGTTTTCCGCAAAGCTTCGTCTCTTTCAAGCATCTCATAGTACATTATACAAAAAACATATATAATTTCATTAAAATTATTTGCATGTATAAATAAAATTCCTTCAGTACCTTCTAAGCATTGGCTTCTAAGAAGACGCATTGATAAACAACTATAAATAACGAGGATATTTCCAAAAGAATGCTTTTCATATTAGCAAGTAAACATATCTGAAAAGTAAATCTAACCTGCTTCAAAATAATAAAGATTAAATGCATATAAAATGGCTTGCAGTAACTAATACTAAGAAAGCATTAACTAACAACGCAAGAAATATAACAAACGAGTTTCGGCTATTTAGATCTTGAAAATAACAGTATTATTTTACGCTGTTTAAGAATGCACTTGGTATGAAATTTTCCACCATTTCGCTCTTTACTCCCTATCGATAAAATGGAATTGCCTTAATAATGTCCCTGTTAAGATCGATTGGTCTTGGTTAGAATGCACTATAATTAACTAATATTTCCAGGAATAAAATCGTTAGCTTTAATGCTGTTTTCGGTATATGTTGTACGCTGTAATAAAAATTGGCTGCTAGGCAAATTGTAAATTCTTGAAACGTTGGATTTCATTTGATGTATTTGTTATTTTATTAAGTTGCAAAGAATTTGAAGTGTTAAAATAGGTGAATGTTTAAACACATAAACACACCACAAAGTTGCGGTATTGAGAGAAGCATTGCAAGAATTTTAGAAGTTTAATTTATGTAAAATGTCACAGATTTATATTAACAATTTGTCTATTCATTTATGTGATTTTTGTAAAGTGAAAAGTTGAGATTTATCAAATTTAAATAAACAAAATTTAATAAATAAAAACTGAATGCCCTACTCTAAATTTTTGTTAAATTTTGCTTAAAATTTAAGTAAAAATATAACCAAATATATATATAATGCCAATATAAAATACATTGCTGGGCTTCTTTATAAACGAAAACGAAGGTCGTAAAATGTCATGTCGTTATAAAAATAAAATCTTGACGGATGTTTAAACGTCTGATAAAGAAGCAAAGGTCATAAATTATTATAACATTTATATGGTGTTTCTCCAGCCTTCGTGGTATAGTGATCAGTATGCTCGGCGTGTATTCGAGAAGTCCGTGATTCGATTCCCGACGAGGGCATTGCTCGTTTTTCATCTCTCCTGCTTTCAAAAAATACCTAATATCTCTACAGTGGCACCTGAACTAAAAACGGTGGTGGATGAAGATTTTCCACCACCAAGATTTGGCGACTGTTTCCCTTAATCCCCAATCGCCCTTTAAAAGGGGAATTGTATAAGGTATTTCTCCCCCTTTCTTAGCATGCCTTCGTGGTGTAGTGGTCAGCACACTCAGCGCGTGTTTGAGAGGTCTGTGGTTCGAGTCCCGGCGAAGGCATTGCTCATTTTTCACCTTTCCTGCTTACAAATAACCTAATGTCGCTATCTATCTATATATATATAAAGAAGAAAGTCTGTTGGTTTGTCCTCTAATAACTTGGTCACTACTATAGCTATCGTCACCAAACGTTCTACTGTTCCTTTATGGGTTTTGGAAAAGGTCAGAGTCCCTTTTTTTCAAAAAAAAAAATCTAAAATCAGAGATATTAATTAAAAACTCTGAAAACGCTAATTTCCTCATTTTTTCGAGTGGAACAGTCTCGCACGCGCACGCTAAAAATAAAAATCTACTTTATTTCGAGAAGCGTTGCCACTGCTCGCTTTCAAATCGTAGAGTTTGTTAATAAGAAATTTTTAAGTTTTACGATGAAATAAAAAATAGCATTGCCAAATATTGAATACATTATTTACGATTCCAAAATTTCGTAGGAAGCCATTTCGACTGTTCCCATCTTCCTACGACTTTAATCGGCCAAAATATTAATTAAAAACTCTGATTTTCGCCTTCATTTATCCGAGTGGCAACAGTTTCGCACGTTGGAGATAAAAATACTTTAATTCGCAAAGTGTTGCTACTGCTTGCTTTCAAATCGTAGAATTTATTTATCAAAAATTTGTAAGTTTTACAAAATCTATATACATATAAAGAAAGAATGCCTGTTTGTGTGTTTGCTTTTTTGTTCGCGTTATTGATTTCTGATCAATTATGATCCATTTTGTGCCTATTTTAATCGACTAAAATTGAAAATAGGTGAAATATTGGATACAACTTGAGCTTTCATGACCATTTGATTAGAAAGACGAAAATCATTAAAAACTCTATGCCATTGTTGCTGATATAATGAGAAAGAATTAGCTTACATTTCTATGGAAATTTTTATGTGGGTTCCATATCGCATCAGACTATGAATCCTATTTTTGTGCATCGTTATTAGAGAAGGATTACAGCGGTATGGCTTTCTCTGTTGTTAGATGCATTACTATAACTTAACTGCCATCGGGTAGTTCCATTAGTACATTATAAAAAAAAATCTTCACTGTTATTTAAACGTTTGGCTAAAAGAAATTGCTTGTAAATTGGCATTGCCATCGACAGTTGGCAAAAAGATTTGTGATACTTAATTTTTAGACTAGGCTTACTATTGTTATGTAGTTTATAGAAGAAAGTATATTTTTTGGGGAAAAAAATTCTCATTATTTCTTTTTAGCCCAAAGGGTGCTAGCCCTGAAGGGTTATTAATTTCGTTATGGTATTTTGCATTGATTCACTATAAACGGTGAATAACTTTTCCTATTGTTGCCACTAAATATTAGAGCTCTGTATTATATTTAAAGAAATTAAATAATGAAGAATCTGCATAAATGTATGCATATTTCTCGCATTGTGATAAAAGGACGGTATCTAGAGCCATCCAATTTTGAATAACGTACGTCTCCACCCGAATATGCGCATCTGGAAGCCCAAATTTGGAATTTAGAATTTGTTGTATTAACTATATCATATTTTGTAAAGCATTTATGAGTTTGTGATTAAGAAACTCAACGATTTCAAAGCAAGCAATGGCAACACTGTACGGAAAAAAAAGCATTTTTATCACCAGCGCGCGAAACTGTGTATCGGAAATTCTAAAGATATGCTCTTTTAAATATCTTGGGGATATTGCTATTGAATTGAATTTTATGGTTTAAGTGTGAAGAACATGATATTTAATAAATAGAGGTAACACACAAAACATTAAAAAAACGCCCCTTTGGGTGTCATATAAAATCTGAAATCTTTTGATTCTTTCTAAAGGATTATAAAATTTTTGCAAATAACTATAAGCAAGAAGTGTGGAGTACATTAGTGAACCATTTTAAAAGCTAAAATATGACAATTTCCTCAGGCAAACTGTTGATATGTTACCAAGTGTAAAGTCTTAGAAACGTCTTTTATTAACTGCAGTTATGTTGCAATATTTACAAAAATTATCAATTACATTTACTATATAAAATGTGCTTTATATTGTATCATTTACAGTATGCCCGGAAATAAAATAAAATCGTCAACCCGCGAAGGATGATGGTCAATTAGGCACAGCAAGGTAATGAAAAAATTTATTTACTGCTTATAAATTCCTGTTCACTTACGAAATTCGTATCATGTGAAAAAAAATAGAATAAGAGCGTATGCTTTCACGAACAGTATACGTGTAAAAACTGATTATGATTATCTGTTAGTCCGAGTGGTAGATAAATTAAAGAATCTACCAATCGGCCAGTTAAAAAACTAAAATATTTACCAGTTAGAAAAACTGGCTCCAATTAAAGAATTATCGCGTCTTACCGAGCGTTTACGTGGTAATGCAAGCAAGGGAATGATCCATGGCTCTAATGCTAACGGAAGTGCAGTTGCTTTCACAAGTTTCCTGTTCCTAAAACCCTAGTAGTTTTTTAACTCTTGTAAAATGTCGTAACGGTCTCCTAATTCGTTAAAATCGTTTTAAAAATTATAAAAAAATCTCATGTATACACCACATGACGTTCCTTGTGTATTAAATTATACGCAATTTTCCTGCATTTCATTTAAACATATTGAATTAACAGTTGACGAATTTTAAATTAAATCTATAAGGTATTTCTTCCGCCTTTTTCGCATGCTTTCGTGGTGTAGTGGTCAGCACGTGCTCATTTTTCATACTTCTGCTTCTAAAAAAATCCTAATAACTCTACACTGGCGCCCGAACTAAAAAGTGGTGGATGATGATTCTCCACCACCACGATCTGGCGATAGGGGCCCCTAACCCCTAGTCTCCCTTTAAAAGGGGGAGTATATAAGGTAGTTCTCCTACCTTTTTCGGACGCCTTCGTGGTGTAGTGGTCAGCACGTTCGACGCGTAACTGAGAGGTTCGTGGTTCGCTTTCCGGCGAAGGCGTTGCTCATTTTTCATGTCTCCTGCTTCGAAATATCCTAATGTTCTCTACAAATCTACTTCGTCTATAAAACATAAACCACAATAGAATAAATGCACTCTTTAAAACTATTTTCATATAGCAACACTTCGGCGCTAGGTTTACTTAACAGTGTTACATCTGATTCATTTTATAACTCAGAGTGCATAAAATTTATATCATTTGAAGAATTACCACAAATTCTATTAAAAAACTATAATAAATCTAAAACGATGTATAAAAGAAATGAAACAAATAAAAAAGAAACAGTTTTCCACAGACGATTCAGCGCCGCTCACCTAACGCGCAGGCGTTACGAATGAATTCATTTCTTAATTCGAGAGAAAGCAAAAATACATAAAAATTCAAAATATTTTCATTAAAAATTGAAAGATATAGAAAAACATAAAACACTAAGTACAGTTAAAACAATTAAAAAAAGCAACTTTTACGATTAAAATTACAAATTCTACGCAAAAACAAGCTAATAACTTAAATGATAATTCCATAATGAATCAAGCATAATTTAATTCGCAATAATAAAAGAAGACGTTACTTTGTCGTTGCAAAGCTTAGTTTTTCTAGATTGGCAACAAATCCACTTTTCTGCTCAATTTCAAATGTCAACAAATATGGCGGCTATGGTAATCAAGAATTGGGCTTAGTCGCACTTAAAAAACGTTTAAATTGTTCATAATTCCACAATTACTGCACGGAGGTTAACTAAAGACATAAAAATCATAACCAGAACAGCCTAATTTAATCATTTTTAAAGCAAAAAAATGCACAATTTACAAACGTATAAGAATAAAGGAACTGAGCTTATATATATATATATATTTATATACGTTTGGTGCAGCCGATTGGAACCAAAATGGGAGATGCACATCTACATGTTATAGCAGTCCTATATAGAAAATTTCAACATTCTGAAACTACTCGTTTTTGAGTTATAAGAGGTACATACATACATACATACGTACGTACGTACGTCGTACGTATAGATGCCACGAAAAAAATCCCTTCAGAATTCATTTTAAATCAGTTTTATAATTTTTTTGTGGGAAAAGAGGTTTTTATTCTGTCCTTACGTACAGATGTTACGTAAAAACCTGGTTAAATTGCTTCAATAGCGGTTAAAATGGATATTTTCGTCGAAATATGATACCGGAAATATTTTTTGCGATTATAATACTCCCTTTTTACTTCGTACAAGGAAGTAAAAAACAGTACTATTTAAAACACATTATGTGGGTGCAAGATTTTGACAGTGTCATTAAGTTTTATTTTCTATCAGATTACTGTGTACAAAAACGAGACCTAAAGAGAACTTTTGTAGTTGAGAAAAAGTAAACAGTGCATGTCATAAGAAATATTTTTGTTACCATAGCTATGAATATTAATGAAATTTTCTACCATCTAAAAATATTATAAACCTCATCTCTTTTATGATAGCACATTGTCTTTTAAATGGTTCATTCTGCGATTCGAAATGAATTTCGTGTTGTAACCAGGAATTAGCTAAAAGTTTTGTTTTTCAGATTGGTAACAGCGTTTTATTTGAGACGGTGTAAATTTTACCTAAAATAAAAAAGATTAGATGTTAATGAACAAGAATTCTTCATTCTTCTATTTGTTAAACTTTTGATGTTATCACATAAACTACATAGGATGTTTACAAATTTTTAGCACAATTTCGGGGCCGTTAAATTAATGTTTAAAATGCAAAGAATGTTTTTTGTAGAAATGTTCCATCTGATAGTCTTTCTTCTGGTCTAGAAATCTGACATCGTGATTTCCACAACACAAAGGCTTTTTGTGAAGTTTCTGTGGTAGTGATTTCTATTTCCCTTCCAGTATTTGATAGAATCCATGAATTATGGTGGGTTTGCACTCAGAAAGAACTCTTTTCAGAAGGCCGAATTCCTACTAATTAGTTTGCGTACAGGTTTCTACGAATTATTCTGTGTTGATCCAAATGCCTATGCAAAACGTTGTGAACATTGTGTTTTTTTAGCTGTAAATCTTGGTTTACTATATTGTTGCTACAGGTGTGACTTTGTAACTGATTTCTGCGTCGGTGAATTCTCTCTTGTTACTAAACATTTAACTTTATAAACACTACGTAGCTTTTTCAGGTATTCGTTTGGAGTTTTCTTACCATATAAAAGTAATGATTGGCGGTTTTTCCCTTTCCGATTAAAATAATGTTGTTTATTTGGTTAATTTACTTTAAATTTAATTTTTAATGTTAATTTAAATTTTAATGCTATGCTCTTCACAACGTTTTTGAATTATAGTATATTAATATTTCTTTCCGAAGAGCGCAAAAATATACCGTTCCGTTCAGTGCTTCGTTACATGCGATATTTTGAAAGAAGAATAAATTTAAAAGTAGCAGACGACATTTCTCATTTCAAATAATTAACTGTTGCCAGAAATGTTTTTTCCAAAATATTTTTTTAAAATTCTTTTACGACGAAGTTCATTCTAAAAATGTGTATTTAAAAGTAACATATGTTTGTGAGCTTTGGGTGTAAATTAAAATGAAAACAATTATGTTTACACGTAGAGAGGCAAAGAATAGGCTTAAAAGGAAGTTTTTTTAGCAATCTCTTACTTTAATCAAGGCGCACCAGCGGCAGAGGCGTAAAGTCTTGATTAATTGGTAGTTCGGTCCGGGGTTCGAACCTCGGTTGCATGAGCGTTTTCGTGATTTTTCCCATGTGTAACGTGTGTACGAGCCAGTTTCCTTTAGAAAGTCCTCCCCGAAGGCATCCCTTCCCTTAGGCGGACAGCCGTCGAGTGCTTTGTTGTAATTAAATAAACCAAACCTTACTTAAATCAAAGCGTCATGTCTGAATTTTCAGCACTCTGTGTGAACTTACCCAGTACTTAAATACGATGAAGAATAAAAAAGTGAGCGGTATTAAGCTGTTATCCTCTTGTTGATTCCGACTTAAAAAAAAAGACGCTTGAGAATCAATACAGATTTTTAAAGGGTAATCTTTACTTTGTTCGCTTCAGTTAACCGGATTTTACTTTTGTCATAATCTCGGGTAAGACAAAAATTTCCTTACTTTCGAGGAAACAAGCATTTTACATAGTAACATAAGCACTAAAAGACTTTTAAAAAAGTGCATATCAGCAAGAATGGTGCATTTGGAAGCCATCTAAGTTTCCGTGTAGCGATAAGTTATTAGTGATGTATTTTCATCGAATGTGGAGACAGAGAAGCCCAAGAAGAAAATCATTATCTGTAGCACACGTTAAAAATATTATGGAATGAAAAGAGTGACATGTTCCCATGTTAGTTTAAATGTATATTCATCGAGTATCCTATAAATGTTTCGTTATTTCACTGAGTCATCTCTATCAATAATTTCTACTGATAAACTGTATTAAATTTTATATGTGTCGTTTGGGGCCAACGTTAAAATCAGAACTCTTCAAGAATTTTTTAATTATTATTTTTTCTTTTTTCTGTTTTCACTCATATCTATTTTTCAATGCTTAGTAATGCATTAAAACAAAGCGTTCGTAAGCCTAATGTGTAAGAATCATAGGATAAAAGTCATAATTCAATTTTTCTCCAAACTAGTTGATTGCTAAATGTTTAACCGCGTTTTTATTACAGAATCGATTTTGACTGTTCTTGTAACGTAAATGGTTAGTACACCCAGTAAACTGAAATATAAGTGACTTTTATAATCTCGACGAAGGTACACTGCCCCCCAAAATAAATAAATAAATAAATAAATAAAAAGGGACAGTTCTATATCTCCCGTTCTACTAGGCCGATTGACGAAATTCAAATTGCGTTTTTCATCTGTTGAAAGCGCGACTTAGAATACGTATTAGATCTATATATAGCATTGTTCTAACATAGGTACTTTTATACAAAGTCGGACTTTTTCTGAAATAACATACCAATTATTTTCCATATTTCTATTCTACGACTTAAATTATGCCTAGATATTAAATTTTCTAATTTTTAGTGAGAAATTTATGCAGGAATTTAGAAATTTATCTTGGCGGATTTTTTTCAGCTTGCGCCAAGAATAATTCACTTGGCGAACTTCTTAATTTATAGCAACCTATTTTCCTTTCCTTTTTTACATTGTCCACGACTGAAAAAAAGTCATCGTTCATACTTTCAAATAATTTTACGAAGTGCCTAAACCACATTTTTGTTTTATCGCTTATAATAAATACGCCAAATTTTGAAATACGCCAAAATGTAAATTCACGTGTATCTTAGGAAATTTTGAATAAAAAACTCTAATTTTTTATAGGTACGCTTAAAAATACACCTACTTTAAGATGACGGCAAAACGTTTATAGGTTATATTTCGAAATATTTTTCGAAAAATTTATAAAAATTGTTTAAAAATGCAAACTTTGAAAATAAATTATGAAAAATTGGCGAATTTTATTTGGAATGAACCTAAATTTCGAAATATGAAAGGAAGAATCAAATAAGTTTAATGAAAAAAGAGATATTAATAAATATATACCAATTCAATTAACATGAAGGAGCTAAAGTTTTGAGAATAAATGTTTTAAAACCTACTTGTTCGATTTATACAAAACTTGGCAGTTTGGCATAATTTGAGTCGTAGAATCGAAATATGGAAAACAATTGGCATGTCATTTCAGAAAAAGTCCGATTGTGTGCCAAAATATCTATATGAGAACAATTTTTGGTTAATATAAATCTAATACATATTCCAAGTCGCGCTTTCGAGACATGAAAAAGGGAAGTAGAATTTCCTCAATCGGCCGAGTAGAACGGAAGATATAGAACTGTCCCATTTTTGTTTCGCAGTGTACAGAGGATTTTTTATGTACCCTGGTCTCTAAAAGTTTAATATTCTTGTAACATTATTTTATCGATTATTTAAATCAGCTAGTTTATCTAAAGTGAGTATTTATTCTTCCGTTTGATATTCTGATAAATTGTGAGAATTTCTGTAAGTACTTCTGCTGTTCATATTTATATTAGGGTTTAATCATTAAGAATTCGAACTTTAATAGTAATTTAAACACTCTTTTACTTTTGTAGCCTTGTGCGAAGCAAAGGCAGTATTGTAATCACGAAAAATATCGAGTATCGTATTTCAACAAATATATCCATTTTGATCGTTCACGAATCCATTTCGACAATTTCTTTGCATGGCATCTGTACGCAACGTCAGAATAAAACACTGCTTTTTTCGAAACACATTGTAAAATGGAAATGGATTCAAAATGGATTTTTCATGACTTTTGTACGTACATACGTATATATCTCGCATAATTAAAAATGATTAACCGTTTTATATATAGGAGTGCTATAACATCTTGTTGTGCCCCTCCCTTTCTCATTGCAGTTGGCAGAACCAAACGTGTGTGTGTACATATATATAACCAAACGTGCACACAGACACACATACATTCATTAATATATATAT
>KK117945.1:119871-130573 GCA_000611955.2 Stegodyphus mimosarum | reverse complement strand
CATTGAAAAGGTATTTCTTTTAATCTTCTTAGGATTCTTCAGAATTTAAAAAAATTTAGAATTTTCAGTCCTCCTTGCTTTAAACACAGTTAAGGAAAAACTAAATCGCAAAAATGCCAAAATCAAAAGTAAACGTTTTAAGTATTGAAGAACCAGTTATTGTTATTGATAGTAGATTAATCGACTTATCAAGGGGATAAACCAATCTACCATCAATTAACAGTAACTAAAATAAGAGAGGGTGTTTCGTCTTACTTCCAAGTAAGCCTAAATTATTTGCTAGATTCAAATCATAAATCTAATTGATACTCAATCAAAATAAAGATATTAGTAACTAAACCAAAAGAATCCCGTTAAAAAGCAAAAAATCTTTCAAATTAAAAATTTTCATTAAGAACACAATTAATCTGAACGAGATGCTTACTTTAGAAGACATATCCCCTCCAGTCATTTGGTTTTAAAATTTCGAAGGCAAGTTGGTTAATTTTTGTTTGTTTGATTTTTTAAATTTCTTTTTTACTACAGTTTTTAACTTTAATTTTATGGATTATTTCTTTGAATCTTCTTATGATTTTTTAAAATTTGTTCTTGAATCTACTTTTGTTTTTACTTTTGTATTTGAAATGAAAAGAGAGTGTAGGGGATATGCCTTCTAAAGTAAGCATCTCGTTCAGATTAATTGTATTCTTAGTGAAAAATTTTAATTTTAAAGATTATTTGCTTTTTAAAGGGATTCTTTTGGTTTAGTGACTAATATCTTTATTTTGATTGAGTATCAATTAGATTTATGATTCTAATCTAGCATATAATTTATGCTTACTTGGAAGTAAGACGAAACACCCTCTCTTATTTTGGTTACTGTTAATTGATGGTAGATTGGTTTATCCCCTTGATACGTCGATTAATCTGCTATCAATAACAATAACTGGTTCTTCAATACTTAAAAAGTTTCATTTTTTTTGGCATTTTTGCGATGTTGTTTTTCCTTAACTGTGTTTAAAGCAAGGAGGACTGAAAATTCTGAATTTTTTTAAATTCTGAAAAATACCTTTTCAATGATGTTTTTAAATTGAATTTCCGTTGCTCGGAGATGTAATATGGAGAGTTTTCTTATTATAATTTATAGTGAATTATTGCTTTATTACTTTGAAGCTTTAGCGCAAGTCTTGGGCTTATTAATTTACTTTTAATTACTTTCATTATGAATATAATGTGTATATATATATATTTTTTGTTCGAAGAATTTCTTTAGGAAAGAAAAACCATTTGACATAACTTCATTCTAAACGGAAATCATACTAAAAGAGGAATAAAACTTTGGAAAGTTTTCTCAGTTTGGGATTGCTTTAGCTATTCGGAAATATATCTATCTTCCGAATTCCATCACTTCCCTCAGACGATTCCGGACACCTATACCAATTTATCTTGCGGCTGTCGTGAGGTTTAGAAAGATCTCCTCCCTGTCCCTCTTGGGAAGGATCAGTTTGAGGAGGAGTTCTTAAGCCGTGGGAACACTTTCGAATACCCAGAGGGTGTAAAAAGAATTCTCCAAGGGGTTATAAGACGCTCCGTCTGAAACCTAGGTTTTTGGGGCAAAGATTTCATGCTATTTCGCATTTTCATGCTTTTCGGGCCTTAAAATATAATTTTCTTTTCTGTTAAAATAATGATATATGTTCAAAATTTTACTTGTTTCGCTCATAAATTTGAAGGAGTGATAAACTAAAGAAATGTAATAAATAAGCGTTTATATCTGCAATTTAAAATTGCAGATTATTGTAAAACCACGGGCAATTATTATTTGCAAGCGATAGGTAATGCGAATTTATGTGCTTTTTTACGCATAGTTTTAATATAGCATATCAATCTATTTTAGTTTGAAATTCAAAGAACTAAATTATTAAAAAACACATAGACAGCGATAAGAACGATACATTGAGTAAATTGTACGATAATTCATAGAATTAATTTACTGAAAAAAATTCTGAAAGCTTTGACATTTTATATTATGCCCGAAGGGGCGTTTTTTGAACGTTTCGTGTGTTACCTTTATTTATTAAATATGGGTTTCGCACTTAAGGCATAAAATTTAATCCAACGGCAATATCAAAAATAATTTAAAACGAGCATATCTTTAAAATTTCCGATACAGTCTCGCTCGTTGGAGATAATATTTTTTTTCGTACAGTGTTGCCACTACGTGCTTTGAAATCGTTGAGTTTGTTAATCAAAAATTCGTTTAAGTTTTAAAAACATGACATATATAATAAAACAAACTCCATATTCCAAATTTGGGCTTTCAGATGCCGATATTCGAGTGGAGGACTACGTTATTTAAAATGTGATGTCTCTAGGTACCGTTGCTTTTTCACAGTGCGAGAAACATACATACATTCATGCATATTATTCATTATTTAATGTCTTTAAATGTAATCAGGACTCTAATATTTGGTAGCAACAATTTGAAAAGTAAAATGCCGTTTGTAGTGAACCAATGCAAAATTCCGAAGCGAAATTAACAGCCCTTCAGGGCAAAATGCTCTTTTGGGATAATAATACGCTGAGTCTTAATCTGAGGGCTTTTATAGACTCAAAATGTTTGGAGAAAAATTAATTTTTAACTTGTTAGAGTTTATTTTGCTAAAATATGAGATAATATATCGAATTAGATGATAAAGTTTGCTATGCATAATAAGACTTTCCGTTGATATTTGAAATCATACTTCTCTTGCAAATTATAACAGTTCATTCCTTACCAGTGTAAGAAAGTGAAACATTTAGAAAAATGCGCATTTTTTTGTTATTTTTAAACTCATTTTTGAACATTATTGACTAAGGTTTGTATTGTTAGACTGTAAGATTTGCACTGTAAAGCGCGAAAGACATTGTAACATTGCATATTACAGACTGCAGTTATGAAATTTCTGTCAAAACTTTCTGTCCTGAAGACTATCTTAGGCAATGCCGCCAAAAACGTTTTCAAGTAAATTAGCAGAAGAAAAATCGAAAAGACTCAAAACGAAGCATGTGGCATCAGATATCACGTGAGTTTAGTGACGTCATGTTCATGTGACCTCTGACATCATCACAAAACCAGTCTCTATTGGTTTCGAATGTTAGGGATTGTAATTCGATTCTTGGTCGTTTTAATTACGTATCTTAATTTTGAGGAAAATTTTAAAAAATGTAGTTCTAAAATAATCCATTGTTTAAACCTTCATTAATTTTCAGTTAATTTAGACTTTTAAATTTTATTAATTTGTACATATTCATTGATAAATGCTTCCTCGAGTTTGGATTGCTAGCGTAATTCATTATTTTTAGTCCAAAGGGGCTTTGTCCCTGAAGGACTATTGTTTTCGCTTTGCGTTTTTGCGTCGGAAAAATTAAAAGTCTGTATCACTTTTCAAACTGTTGCCACAAAATATTGCAGCCCTGTATTATATTTGAAGAAATTAAATAATGAAGAATGTGCATAAATGTATGTATGTTTCTCGCATTGTAATGAAACGACGGTACCTAAAGCCATCGAATTTTGAATGCCGTCATCCTGCTGCGAATATAGGCATCTGGAAGCCCAAATTTGAAATTTGCAATTTGTTTTATTAACGATTTCATATTTTGTAAACCTTTAACGAATTTTTGATTAACAAATTCGAGGATTTCAAAGCGGGCAATGGCAACGTTGTAAGGAAAAAAACATTTTTATCTGCAGTGCGTGAGCCTGTGTGTAGGAAATTCTAAAGATAGGCTCAGTTTAAAATTATTTTGCGATATTGTTTTTTAACTGAATTTTATGGTTTATATGCGAAGAACATGATATTCAGTAAATAAAAGTAACATACAAAATGTTTAAAAAACGCCCCTTTGGACGTAATTTAAAATCTGAGACCTTTAATTTTTTTTTGCTTTATTTTAATTATTATTCTTTTCAGTCAGTTTTTATGTTCTGCTTGGTTGACTTAGCTTTATGAGACTCCGATTACATCCTCAACTTTTATTTAAATAAAAAATAAATTGTTTATTTATTTTTTTATTACAAATTAATTTTTGTGGATACATTATTTTAACATGTAAGCATTTTACGATATATTAAAAAAAAACGTAAAAATAAATTAAAGACGTAAAAAAGAGCAGAAGAAAATGATAGAGTAGCAAAATTTTCGCAAAATCACATACATATAAATTTTAGTCGCACAGGTTCTTCGTAAGTAGCAAATTTCGAAACTTCTCACTATCTTGCAACAGCGAGCCTAGGCACCAAAGCTTCTGAGCTAGTACAACTCTCATGTATTGATATTACTGGAGAAATGGAAATGCAAAAGCAGCGTTCCTTTTTAAGTGAATGTCTGTATCGGCTTGTCAGTGAAACTAATCTTTTCGAAGTTTTGAGTTAAATCGTTTAATTGGATTTTAGATTAGAACCAAAAAAGATTCAAATGAGCAAAATTGCGTGAAGATGCGAGTTTTCGAAGGCTGAAATTTTATTAACATTCACACGATTCAAATGCCGGTCATAAAGTTAATTATCTCTTCCTATTAACTAATCTGTTCTAAATTTACAAAGTAAGCAGTTGTTAAATTAAAAGCTGGAATACCTAGGAAAGACATAAAAGCAATTTTTCTGGCCAAATAGGCTATATTAGAATATGAAATGTTGACACCTTAAAAACTTTCTATAATTCAAGCTAAAAACCCATACTTCGGTTTAAATGTACTCGAATGCACATACTCGATCTCAGTAAATCAAATCTAATAACGGCTTGTTATTATACTTGTACTTGAACCTTTCTTTTATACCGGTACAAAAAGTTAAGTTTCCTTACTGATTATTTTGTGTAACTTTCCTGAATGAATGTCTGTGCATTTGAAATCAGAAGAGACAGAATAGTTTTTTTTTTTCGTTTAAGGCTTTGACCACTACTAAGGCTAGATACCGTGGTCAGGCAACTAATAGGTGGCCCTCGTTGAAACATAAAGTTTACATCCATACCTTCTCCGGGATTCGAACCCGGGCCCTTGGGTACGGCAGTCAGAGTCACTAACCTTTTTCCTGTTTTGGCAGCAGGAAGAGAATAGTCAAGTTTATTAAGAACTGTAACAATTGAAAAGGAGTGTTACATCAACGTGTAAAGTTCTACTGTCCTTCTGTTGTTTAGAATCTTGAGAAATAGTGATAGCACTGAGGAAGGGTTAAAACTGCCCTTTATTAAACTCTTTAACTCATTTACAATGCGTCAACTTGACGTTAACATACTACGCTTCAGCTTGGGTGGTAACTGAAAGAGTAGAATCAAACTTAAGAATTTAAGATGTTCACAAATAGTAGAATTACACTACAGGGCTCATATAATCCTGTAGCCTACAGCGCGCAAATGAGTCTAGTGGCAGAAAGATAATAGTGCTTAAGCCACGTCAACCAGCAGTAACTGCTAAACAGAAGTTTGCGTATAAGCACGCACGGCAATTTCCCGGACTGTCTCTTTCTCTACTGGAACTTCGATATTTAACTTATTCTTCTACTGGTAGAAGTTGCATTTCTTACGCGAGCTACCAAATTTAAATATTCTGGTACTGACAATTAGGAGAATGAAGGCTTATAGGAAAGTAACTTAAAATTAAAATTAACTGGTTATTTAAAATAAATATAAATCCCTACAAACGAATCACGGCTTATTAACTGAAATCTTTCTATATTGTCAAATGGGGAATTACATTGTAGAATCGTTAGGATTTTTGATGCGGGAGACAGGACAAATATGCAGTGCCCGCGCCAGGACTCGAGCCCTGGATCTTTCGAATACGCGTCGAGTATGCTTTTATACGAAGACATGCTGAAAGGAGGGAGAAAATACCTTATATATGTCCCCTTCCCTTAGTGGACCCAGACGCCAAATCCTGGCGGCGACGAATTTACAGTCCACCACTTTTTAACTCGTGTGCCAATATAGAGTGTTTAGGTTTTTTTTAAGCAGGAGATTTGAAAAATAAGCAATTCCCTTGCCGGTACTCGAACCCTGGACATCTGGAATACACGTCGAGTATGTTTCCAGTTACTCCACGAAGGCATTCGGAAAGGATAGCCTCTTCGCTTTTCTTCGCTTATAGCCTCTTCGCTTTTCTGACTAGCCCGTTTGCTCGTGGCAGACACTAATGCACAATGTGTCTCATAAGAGGCTTCATACTTATTACTAGCTAATCTATCTCGACACACGTTATATCTCATTAACGTGTACAGTCATTAGGTTATTTAGGAGTAGGAGATGTGAAAAATGAGAAACGCCTTCGTCGGGACTCGAACCACGGACCTCTGGAAGACGCGCCCAGTATGCTGACACTACACCACGAAGGCATGCGAAGAAGGCGGGAGAAAACACCTTATAAAGTAAGAAGCAGAATACCATGTAACAAAATTCATGAGCTTGAAGAGTATTTAAACTAATTTCCTTTGCTAAAGCTTTCGGGAATAAAGAGACTTCTAAAAATTTTTCAACCTGGAGATATATTAAAACGTGTGTTAAGGAAAATATCGTTACGATTTCGTATTTATTTAGCTATTTATTTAGAATTGCAATTAAAATTGTTTTATTTTCCCGTGCAACGCAGACGATTTTTGAAGAGAAAGTTACGTCGGAAAAGTAAAAATAAAAGAATGCGTGCATTTAATATTGGATAAATAAATATCTCGTAATTGCTGTTGCCATCCAGAAAAATCGAGAAAATAGATTTTACCAGAATGTTCTCGTGAATAATTAAAAAGCTTATAAAAGCCGAATTAAAACACCTCAGCTCAGTTGTTGTTGTTGTTGTTTTAAGCGAACTGTATTGTTTACTTAATGCTGTTATTGATTGTAGCGAATTCGCTGTGAGATAGAATTAGTTTCTCCGTTTTGAATTGAGTTCTATTTAACGTTTGAGATATTGCGATATTGTACGAATATCTCTGAGGAAATATTTCAGTATTTTGTTTAATTTCTTGTGAAAAGAATAAATTTTATTAACTTTTTATCGACTTGTGCATTCAATCCATTACGAACGTGTACGCAAGCAAAAATATAATAAATTGCAACTCATGTAACTCCTTGTTATTGATAATGCAGACATTAGAAAGGGGTAAAACACTTTCAAGAATCAGGAAGGCTCTTAGCGGCTTTTAAAAGCCCCTCATACTTGGGTTGAGTGATTCTTACTGACTATTAAAACCCTTAATGACTCTTGCGTCTTTTATAGCTGTGAGCTTAATGAAATTGTAAACTGACATATGTTCGTTTTATGTGGATGTCAAAAAAGCAAGCGAACGTTTGCTATTCATGAATTTATACCTTAAAATATATATTTTCTGTTCAATTTCTAAATGATTTGCTTCATCTCGAGATGTTATTTATTAAGTATGAAAGAAAGATATTATCGATTACAAACCCTTCTAAGTTTATGAGAATCAGCCAAGAGTATTTTCAAATTAGCCTTTGCGCCAAAATAACTGCAACCTTAACTAATGATCCCCACTTTCCTTCTTGCCTACAATTTCTTTAAATATTAAGTATCGAATTTATTTCCTTGACCTTTCTTGTCACCGTGCGGGGGGGGGGAATCTTGATACTATTTCATTCTCCTTTTCTGTCGTTCAAAAATAAAAGGGACCTTCCACAAATAAGAGAAAAACGAAAACTTTCATTCGCTATAAGTCAGTAAAATGTAATTACTGATTTCTCCATCATACTAAATCAAGAAACTATGAAATTAAAAATTTAGCTTTTTGATTTATTCTCTACCTGAGGACATAAGCATTTTATAATTAAAGCAATGTGTTAATAAGTTGTCACAATAAAAACTTGTTAACTAATTAATAACTGAAATAATTAATATAGTATAAAGAAGCAATATTTATTTTTTAAATTAGGCAAATTTAAGGTTAGAGAAAAGCGTTTTGCATTTTGAAAGAATCTGACATATGCAGGACATAGTCTTTCTTCTAGGAGTAGCGAATTATTATCAATTCATAAGGTCTATTTGTCTATCTTTTGCGTGAAATCTGTAGAGTAGTGACTGGACAGAAGAAGGGTTAAAACTACCCTTTTTTTACACTCTTAAATTATTTACAATGTGACAACTCGACGCTAACAAACTGCGCCTTTGCTTGAGCGGTAACTGAAATAGTAAGAACTAAACTCAAAATTTGAAGATATTAACAAGTAGTAGGAATATGCTACAGGGCTCAGACTATCCTGTTTCCTAACAGAGTTTTGATAAATTTAGTGGCAGCAAAGTAATAGCTGTTACGCAACGTTTAACCAGCAATAACTGCTAAGCCGAAGCTCGCGCTACAATACGCACAGAGTTTTCCCAGACTTTTAACTAACTTTTACTTCTAGGAACTTGATACTTAAACCTTTTCTCCCACTGGTAGAATTTGTATTTATTCACGCGCGCTACCAAATTTAAATAGTCTGGCATTGACAGTTAGAGGAATGCAGGCTTATAGGAAAAGCCTTCAAATTAAATTTAACTGTTTTTTTAACATAAATATAAATCCCTACAAACTATTATACCAAAATTTTTTCATTTGAGTGAACAAATAAAAACTGCATTATGTTATCTTCTGTTGCCAAAATATTTCAAAGAAAGTGAAAAATTCTATATGCCCTTTCTCTTTTACATAAATATTACAAATGGCACCTTTTATTTGTATTGTTACGTGCGTACGTATTCGTTATGGACTGAATGCACAAGACTTTAAAAAGTTAACAAAATTTATTCTTTCCACAAGAAATAAATCAAAATGCTGAAATATTTCTTCAGAGATATTCGCACAATATCACAATATCTCAAACGTTTAGCAAAACTCAATTCAAAACAGATAAAGTAATTCTATCTCACAGCGAAATGGCTACACCATTAGGTAAACAAACAACAGTTCGCTTTAAACAGCTACAATTACAACTGAGATGAGGTGTTTCAATTCGGCTTTTATAAGCTTTTTAATTATCACTAGAACAATCTCGATTTTTCTAGATGGCAACAGTCATTACGAGATATTTATTTATTAAATATTAAATGCACGCGCTCTTTTATTTTTATTTTTTTTCCGACGTAGCTTTCTCTTCAAAATCGTCTGCGTCACACGGGAAAATAAAGCAATTTAATTGCAATTCTAAATAAATAGCCAAATAAATATGAAATCCGTGACAGTATTTTCTAATTTGCTTTTCAAGCAACGAACTAAGAAATTACGTTTGGGCAAAAAAGTGCAAAAACTGCTTACTATTTTGCATAAACACTAGCTGTTTGGGGCTGATTTGTGTAAACAGTTTTATTTACAGACTTACGCAGTTTTTCTGAAAAGAATGTTTCGTGAGGATTCTGAATTGCGTTTCAGGGAAGAGTATGGTGATGATGATGATGATGATGATTTCGACAAATCAGATTTAATTGCCCGCACTTTAGATTTTTACTAATAATCTAGTAGTTGAACACTAGCGTTATCAGTTTTATGAAACAGACCAAAAACGTATACTTCCGTTTAAGAGGGAAGTAGGCTTTAAAAAAAGAGACTAATAAAGCATATTTTCTCATATTTTTTTGCTCCAAATTACAGTTATAATTACTTATGTATTATACAAAAATACAAAAATTTACGAAAATATAAAAATTTATATTAGCCTACAAAAATTTACAAAAATACAAAATTTATAGACATACAAAAAATACTTACGTATGTAGAGCCATTAACATTTTTTTGAAGCAGGCATCATGAAAAATAAGCAATGCTCTCTCCAGAACTCGAACCTCGGACCACTCGAAATACGTACCGAATGTGCTGGCCATTACACGCTTTTTTCATGTCTTTTTATTATTAACATTTTGTGTGTTAAATTTATGAACTAAATATTACGTTCTTCGCATTTATGCTATATAAAATTCAATTCAACGGCAAAAATCACAAAATATTTAAAACCAGCGTATTTTTAAAATTTGTGATAGACATTCTAGTATGCTATAGATAATTTGTTTTTAAAAGTATTGATATGACTAGAATTTAATGTGCTTTACTTTTAAGTTACTTTTTCCTTATTTTTATTCCTCTTTCACCATCAATGTTATCTCTACATATAATAAAACAAAGAGTCTGTGTGTGTCTTTCGTTCGTGTTGCGAGTAAGCTAATAGACCCAGGGCCACGAAATTTGGTACATAGGTGTATCTACACAAGAGCCAGTGCACCTTGAAGCGATTTTTTCGAAATTCGAATTAGAATTTTTTTTATTTTATGTTTTGTGACCAAATCGCGTCATTTTGAGACATAATGGGCTACAGGAAAGCGAGATATTACTCTATACATTTCATTTTTACATTGTCGTGAAGCGTAGACACTTAGCTATTTTACGAACCTAAAATAAATTTCGTATTTCAATAAATCGATTAAATACGAATTTATTTAGGAAGGTGAGCTTAACACCTTTTCGGCGGAATGTTTTTTTAAAAAACTTATTTTAAAAAATGTGCTGTTTATTTTCCTTTGATTTTTGGACACGTTGAACTTTAACCCTTTCGACTCCTTTTAAAAAAAGAATTTTGGAAAAATAATAATACTTTGTATTTTTTTTAAATTTTTTAAATGAAGCTTCCTTCTTCTCACATCTCAGATATTTTAAAATGTAGTTTTGGCAACAATTTTCCTTTCTTATTGTTGTTGATAGATTTTT